>PVIW01002196.1:0-200475 GCA_004026585.1 Noctilio leporinus
CAGCCTTGTCTCGTTCCTGATCTTAGGGGGAAAACTTTCAGTTTTTGTCCATTAAGTATGATGTTGGCTTCAGGTTTCTCATAGATGGCCTTTATGATGTTGAGGTATGCTCCCTCTATTCCCATTTTGCTGAGGGTTTTTATCATAAATGGTTGCTGCACTTTATCAAATGCTTTTTCAGCATCTATTGATATGATCACATTTTTTTCTTTTCTCACAATTTTCTGGGTAGAAGATTCTTTGATCTTTGCTACCTTGGCATACAATTCTTTTCCTTATTCAGCTGAGGACTTACACATTTTTACTTAAAGGAAGTACTTTAACAACCTGTTGTTGGCATATGTGATTGCCAGTGTCACGACTCTTTCTCTTTGGGGCCATTATTAAGTAAAGTAATGTTTACTTGAACACAAACACTGAGATATGCTGGTAAGCAATCTGATAACTTGGCTAGCTGCTAAATGACTTACACAATGTGGACAAGAGTGGATGGCTGGAGTAGGGCTTAAGGGATTTCATCACAACTCAGAATTGTGCACAATTGACTTTGGAATAAAAAACATTTCAAAATTTTATTTATTTTTAGAGAGAGGGGGAGGAGGGAGAAAGGGAGAGAGAAATATCGATATGTGGGAGGAACATTGATCAATTTACTCTCAGGTACCCCAGCTGGGGACCCGGCCTGGCCGACACCTCAGGCACGTGCACTAACCAAGATTCGATCTGGGAAATGTTTTGGTTTTCAAGACAACAGTCAACCCACTGTCAGGGCTACAGAAAAAAATTTTGAACTTGCATTCAAGTCCAAAATGTACTTCTGAAACTGAACTTTAAGTTCAGAATGTTTGTTTGATGCAAATTGGTGTGGGAAAGAAGCTCTTGCTTCTCAGCTTGACTTTTGACCACGCAAGAATTGCAGCTTACCATTACTTGTGATGTACACAACATCAGCTGTTATAATGACTTTACCACAGTACAAAATTTGCCTTGTAATTATAAGTTGAATTCATTAAGAATCATCATCAAGTTTTCAGCCTACGATAACTTCAAAAACCATTTTTGTGTAATAAGTGTTTCTTCTCACTCAGAAATAAATTAATCTTGGCCCTGTGCTCAAAATCTTGCAATAAAACTTTACTACTGCTAAGCCATCAAATTGCTTTATAGTAGGTGGGGTAAGTTAGGATATTAGCTTCTATATCTGACAAAAATTCACAAAACCAAAAACAGTTAGGTTCACTAGTTCACTGGTAGTGAATGAAGTTCACCACTCACACTACTGCTTCCATAACACATATATTCAAATGTTTTCAACAAAATACTTACTGATGAATAACCATAAGCTTCAAATGTCTAACATTTTCACAAGCTTTGCAAATTAATCCCATAGTAGCTTTTTCTGCTCTACCTCAATTGTAACATGTCTTAGCAGATTCTTCAGTTTATACTGAAATAACGATTTCTCAATTTCTGTAAAAATTGTTTTTTTAAAAACTGCTTTATTGAGATTTAATTCATGTATCATGTAATATATCCATTAAAAGTGTATGATTTTGTTTTAAAATATTCTTATAGTTGTTCCCCAGAGGCTATTCATAGAGGCTAATTCTTCAATCACTTCAAACTAGCCACTGACTTCATGAATAAACAACTGAGTATTTTTGGTAACATCTGTCAACTTGTCAAGAACCACAAAAAAAAACACTCAAAATTATTTGCTATGTTTATTAATTGACTATTAACACTGTTCCCACAGTTCTCAACTGTCTGAGCAACTGTTCTTGCTGGAACAGTCTTAGACAAGTTTCTCTCCTCTGGACACACCATTTGGGCTGCCTCAATCAAGCACAATTTAATGAACTCATTCTTAATAGCTTTCCTCACTTGGCTAACAAATGAGCCACTTGGAGCTTGCTTTGATTGCAGCCTCATTTTGTTATTTAATTTTAGGAAGCAATTCTGCTGTGATGAGATATTTCATTTAAAATGATCTTTTTTTTCTTTTTTCCTTATGGTTGCTTTCCTGTGAATTGGGACTATCATGATATGTTCTTCATCTGGTAATATTGATAGAATCTATTATTTTAGTCAGCCTATAGTGTCATTGTCTAATGAGTAATGAATGCTATGCCATCTAATTTGATAACAAATTAATCCATACTTAATACTCCAAAATAAGCCATACTATGACTTAAAAGCATGACATCTGAAGTCCATTTACCTTTCCTTTTCTTGGTTTGACATGATGGGTATGTGCTGGTAATTTAAAAAAGAAAATAAAGTGTCACAGTATGACCATACACATGGCACTTGAAATGCTGTTGAATTATCACTGTATCACTGTGACTATAATGTGTGGAGCAGCCCTCACATGTCCTCTGTCCCCACTACTCAGCTCTGCTATTGTAGCATGAAAGCAGCCAGAAACAACATTCAAACAAACACATGTGGGTATGTTTTAATAAGACTTTGAGAATACTGAAATTTGAATTCTACATAATTTTCACATTGAGCAAAATATAATTCTTATTTTAATCTTTTTCATGTGTTAAAAATGTAAAAATTATTCTCAGATTGTGGGGTCTACAGAAACAGACAAATGGCTGACTTTGGTCCATGGGATACAGTGTGCCAACCCCACTCTTCCATGCAGTCAGCCCTATGGGGACAGGTCCTCACCAGGGAGTTGAAGCTCTTCCTTGTCCATAAGCATCCTGAAAATCAAATCTCAAACAAGTCTTTCTCTGCTTGGGCTGCTTCAAACACAATTTAACGAACTCGTTCTTAATGGCTTTCCTTACTTGGCTAACAAATGAAGCACTTGGAAACTTGCTTTGATTGCAGACTCATTTTCATTATTTAATTTTAGGAAGAAATTTTGCTGTGTGGGTGTTCACTTTTTACTGCCTAGAATAGCAGTTTTCAATCTGTATGCCACAAGAATTTTTAAGGGGCTGAGGTCAGGGCAAAGGGGGCACCATGTCCCTGGCTGGGGGCTCCATGAGGCCTGCAGCATAGCAGTGGGGGGACAAGATGGCAGTGCTGCAGATGTTTGCCCAGGATGCCCATCCCAGAAGTTACATCCCCTCGGTATTTGAGAACTACACCACAGGCTTTGAGATAAACAAGTGCAGCATGGAGCTCACCACGTGGGACACTTCAGATTCTTCTTACTATGGTAACGTCTGGCCGTTGGCCTATCCAAATTCAGAGCTGTACTCACCTGCTTTGACATTAACCAACCAGTAACACTGGACAGTGTCCTCAAGAAGTGGCAACGGGAGGCTTAGGAGCTTTGCCTCAATGCGAAGGTGGTGCTGGTTGGCTGCCAATGGACATGCCAATCAACTGGGCCACATGGAGGGAGCTTTTCAGGCAGTGGCTCATCCCTGTTACATCTGACCAGGGTACTGTGCTGGCCGAGCAGGTAGGTGTGTTCTGTGTCCTATGTGGAGTGCTCTGAGTGCAGTGTCAGGGTTGTCTTCCAATGGCCACAGTGGCCTCCCTGTATGCTGTACTGACACACGGGAAACTGCAGTAGTCCACTCAGCAGGCAGGATGGGGAGTGGGCACAAAGGCGGAGGCAAGACACAGAAGGATTGAGCCAAGAGTTGCAACCTCGTGTGAGGAGCCTGGAAGGGGCAGATTGTCAGGAGGGGTGAAGAAGGGCACAATTGTTCCTCTGCCTGCACCCTGGCTTCCTGGCCTCCTGACTCTGGCTGGGGTTTCAGGGCAGGCTGAGTGAGCAGTTCTCCTAGGCAAGGGACTGGAGGCAGAGGGTGTCACCACTCACACATCTTCACCTTCCTCCTCTTCACAGCAAGCTGACAGAGCTAGCAGGGCAGTCATCTAGGCCAAGAGCTTGGATAAGGCAGGAGGACCTGGGGAAGCTGGCATCAAGCAGTGACTTTGGCTGAGTCCCAGTATGAAGGATACCTTCCCTCTCCTCACCCCAGTCCCCATACCCTGGTTCTGGCTTCCTTCCCTAAGGAAAGTGGCCATTCCATGGTCTTCCCTTTTCCTCTTCTTGGACTTCTATAGCTGTTCTCACTCATCCTAATCTCCAGGTAACAAGCACTAAATTAGGAAGCAGGTTGAGAAGTCCCTCTCCCTGTATATCCTCCAGCCTTAGCTCCTCCCTCTCCTTCCTCAATAGTCCCCATAGAATGGCCCATGTCCATGGGGGTGGGGGGATTCTATTTAATGCAATACCTGACTATTTAGTTGGGGCACTGTCCCTCTCCTTCCTCAACAGTCCCCATAGATAGCTCATGTCCATGGTGGCGGGGATTCTATTTAATGCAGCACCTGACTGTTTAGTCGGGGCACTGAGTATTTTTGCTTAGACTGTCAAATGTAAAAAATGACAACACAAGATTCATCTAGTCTTGAATGAATCAAAATTATACCTATTTATTTTGCCGAATGGGCAAAGATAAAAAATTGTGTGTGTGTGTGCCACAGAACGTTAGTAATTATGTGTCCTATGAGATGAAAAAAGGTGAAAACCACTGTCCTAGGAGGACCACCAGATTTCTGTGAAGAAGTCACAGACCACCATCTTCCAGAGCTCTTTCCCAGTGCGGAGTTAAATATGACAACCCATCCATTTTTCTCCTTTAACTCCCTCGGAGAAGTCAGTTCCATGGTGAATTTTTACAGACCAAAAATTTGGATCTTAACAGTGTTAAGTAACAAGGGGATATGTGCCAGCCCTGGGACTAACTTCCCAGTTTCCAAGGCCATGTTCTACTCAGCACACTGCACTGCTTCTGTTCCACACAGACACTGGTCCATGCCTGCCCCATATCCCTGCCCATATTCTCCAACCAGCCCCTCTCCCAGAATCACAGTGACTTCTGGCTCCACTTTAGAGTTCTGCCTTTTCAGTCAACACAGCTGAACATGCTGGCCTTGCCCTTTCCCATACACTGCTGCTGCTCATAAACTCTTATGACACACACTTTTGATGACAGCATATAAACTGGATGCCTAGACTCTGGACTCTTATCCTAACCCTTGCATGAACCAGAATGCAACCTTGGGGAAATTTCCCCTCTCTGATCTTCAGTTTCCTTACTTGTAGATTCAGAGTGGGGTTGATTGATCCCATCATTAGCTGAGCTTCTTTCTAGTTTTAACTTTCTGTGAGTCAGCTGGCACCTCAAAATGTTTTATTACCCGCATATTGCCACATCTCTTTATTAGTACAAGTTATGAGAAGTTATTACTGCTGATAGGTTCAGAGAGGCATGGACCCTGAACCTTGCCTCTTGGTATATGACAAAAAATTCTATTAATAAACATAGCACCCCTGGAATGCCAACTGGTTGGCACATACACAGAACTTTAAGAATAATTAACTAAACAAAGGGACCAACTTGATCTCAGCCAATGCACAAACTAAAAAGTGTTGTAAATGGGGCATTATGGAGTGGGGAACAGCTGGAATGACTGCCAGTTCTACAAATGTTTATTAGACATCTACCATATGAGTATTAACAAAAAAGAATAGAGGTAAATATGGAACAAGTAGAAATATACTGAAAACTTAGATTCCTGCCCTTGAGGAGTTCAGACTAGTGAGTGGTAATAACCAAGGAGCTAATAGAAACTTAGGAATTATAGAAATGTAGGAATCAATAGCAACAAAGATGGGGGGATCTTTTGACTTACTTGACTCTGTAGAGAAATAGACTGAGAAAGCTGGCTTTATTGGGGTGCTATCAAGCAAGGGACAGAGAGCCTCAGGCTGCAAACTTCCCTTATTCCTCAAGGTTAATCTTAGTTCTTTGGTTGCAAGCATAATGCTTGCTGGTAAGAGAGTGAGAAGGGGGTGACTTCTCACACATTTTTTGGTTTTGTTTGCATTATTTCCTTAGTATAAATCCATGGAGTGAAGTTACTAGTTCAAGGGTTAAGAATTTTTAAGCCTCCTAGAATTTTTAAGCCTGATTATCTTCTTAAGGATTTATTTTAATGTACACTTTTATAGTTGTCCTTTTGTCCATCAGCATGAAGTATTTTCATTTTTAAAAAGGATGTATATTTCCCTTCCATGGTAGGCAAAAAGGATACCTCAGTGTTTAAATTCTCCTTTATTTGACCATTAATGAGACTGAACATTCTCCATATATTTGTTAGGTTATTTGTAGTTTCTGTTCTGATTCTTCTATATTGTTTTAAGGACAGTGTTATTCATAATATTCTAGTTGAAGTGTATGAGATGTTTAGGCATTTTATGGATTAAAGATACTAAACTTTGTCAGCCCTTTATTTTCACCTAACCCTTTTCTAACTCCAGATGCACAGGCTCAAGGTGAGGTCCTCAGCCAGTTCCCTCCCATTCTGGTGCCACCAAACAAACAAAACTTTAATTCTGGATCAACCCATTGCCCCCTTCTCTACTCTGAGACCCACTGCTGAGCTCCACTAGAGTAAATGATTTTTATAAAAAGATTTTATTCATTATTTTCAGAGAGAAGCCCAGGGAGGGAGGAAGAAAGGGAGAGAAGCATCAAAATATCCTAATGAACTTAGGACTTTTAAAAAATTCATTATTTTCAGAGAGAAGAGCAGGGAAGGAGGAAGAAAGGGAGAGAAAAAGCTTCAATGTATGGTTGCTTTTCTCCTGCTTCCAGCTACGGACCTGGCTGGAGACCTGGCTTGCAACCTGCTTATGTGCCCTGACTGGGAATCGAACCAGAGACCTTTGGGTTTGCAGGCTGGTGCCTATCCACTGAGCCACACCAGGCAGGGATTAAAAACATATATTTTTATTATTATACTTATTAAAATTTGAAATAGAAAGAGAGAAACATCAATTGGTTGCCTCCCACATGCACCTCAATTGGGGACCACCCTGCAACTGGGAATTGAGCCTGTGAACTTCTGGTGCATAAAACAAAGCTCCAACCAACTGGCCAGGGCTAGAGTAAAATGATTTTATGTGCGGATTGCTGCTACGACAAAGCCTGCTGTTCCAACCTGTGTCCAATATTCCACGCTCCTCATCAGCCATTTCAGATATTCTCTCTTCCCTGGAGGCCTGTCAACGCTTCTCACCTGCTTTGACAGAAGACCTTTTCTTGACTTTTTTCCTGAAGTGATATGTAATTGACACATAACATTGTGTTAGTTTTAGATACACAACATAATGGTTTGATAGATGTTTATATTGTGAAATAATTACTACAATAAATTCAGTGAACATCCATCACCTCACACAGTTTTAAACAATTTTTTTTCTGTGATGAGAACTTTTAAGATTTACTTTATAGCAGCTGTCATTAAAATGCCTCTTTCACAATAATGTGATTCTCAACTTGTTCCAGAGTCTAGGAGGTTGTTAGGAATATAACTGAAAAGAGAAACACAGGAGTTTGTGAAATTGGCTATAAAACCACGAAACCCAAGTCATGAGTCAATGATTCATTTAGTTTGAACTCCAAAATGTTTTATGTTTAACCTTTACACAGCACTTACTACATGTAAAATACTGACGTAAGTGTTTTATAGATATTGACCTGTTTAATTTGCATGACAACTTTGAGAGGTAGATTCTACATGATTACATCTGAGGAATTAAAAAAGAGATTAAAAACAATTTGCTCAGAGCTAGTAAGTTGGGATGTGAATCCAGGAAATCCGCATGAGTGTCCAGGCCGTCTGTCTTACCCCACCACCGCGGCTGCCTCTGCAGTACCTGCACTGTGCTTGCGGGGATGGGGGCGGGGGAGAAGGTGGCAGAGGTGGATGAGAACCTCCTTCTCCTCATACATTTTTCAAGTGTCCCTGGGAAGCTGCTTGCAGCTCCCCCAGAGCAGAACCTGTGTCCCCCTCACTGGTGTCTGTCTGCATCTGAGCCCACCGCCTTCACACATACCCTCCTTCCCAGCCTCGCCTCTCTCCTCTCCTGATCAGCTTTGCTCAAATCTGTCCCCATAGAGCCCTAACCTAAATCTAGTACTTCCACGTTCTTCAAGCTCTTTGCCTCTTGCAAAAGGACTTTTGTCCAAGGGGGAGGAAATAAGTAGACTGAAAGTAGGAAAGAACTTTCTTTTTTTTTTTTTTTTTTTGGAAAGAACTTTCTAATAGTTGGAGCTCTTGAGATAAGCAGGGGCTTCCTCAAAGCAAATGAGCTCCCTGTTCTTGGGACAGCTACTCAGATGAGAGGGAACTTAAGTGCTTTTTAAGGATGGTTGGAATAAACAATGGCTAAGATCTCTTCCAAACCTGAAATTCCAGAATTATTTTTTTAAAAATTAATTTATTATTGTATTACATTTGTCTCCTCCCCTGCACCTGCATCAGTCACCTCTGCCCTGCCCACCCTATCCTCTCTCTCACCGTCAATCCCTACATGTAGTCCACGTCCGTGAGTCATCTATACTAGTTCCTTGACTAAACTCTTCCCCTTCTTTGCCTCTTTCTCCCCCCTCCAGTCTACCCTCTGGTTACTGTCAGTCTGTTCCTTATTTCCATGCCTCTACTTCTATTTTGCTTATTTATTTGTTTTGTTCATTAGGTTCCTGTATTAGGTGAGATCATATGGTATTTGTCTTCCACCACCTGGCCTATTTTACTAAGCATAATACTCTCCAGTTTCATCCACATTTTCTCAAAAGGTAGGAGTTCCTTCTTTCTGCTGTGCAGTATTCCATTGTGTAAATGTACCACAATGTTTGATCCATTCATCTACTGATGGGCACTTAGGCTGTTTCCAGAACTTGGCTATTGTAGATAGTGCTGCTATGAACATAGCAGTGCATAGGTTCTTCTGAATTGGTGTTTCAGAGTTCTTCAGGTATAATCCTAACAGTGGAATCACTAGATCAAAAGGCAGTTCTATTTGTAATTTTTTGAGGAAATTCTATACTGTTTTCCATAGTGGCTGCATCAGTCTGCATTCCCATCAGCAGAGCACTAGAGTTCCCTTTTCTCCACATCCTCACCAGCACTTGTTTGCTGATTTGTTGATGACTGTGATTCTGACAGGTGTGAGGTGGTATCTGATTGTGGTTTTAATTTGCATATGACTATGGACTCTTTTTGTATGTCTTACTTGGAGAAGTGTCTCTTCAGGTCCTTTGCCCATTTTTTAATTGGGCTGTCTGTCTCCCTGGTGTTGAGTCATATATATTTTGGAGATCAAACTCTTGTCTGAGGTATCATTGGCAAATATGTTTTCCCATATGGTTGGTTCCCTTTTCATTTTGATGTTTTCTTTAGCTGAGCAGAAACTTTTTAGTTTGATGTAGTCACATTTGTTTATTTATTCCTTTATTTCCCTTGCTCTTGGAGAAGCATAGGTGAAAATATTGCTGTATGGGATATCTGAAATTTTACTACCTGTGTTTTCCTCTAGGACTTTTATGGTGTCACAGCTTATGTTTAAATCCTTTATCCATCTTGAGTTTATTCTGGTATATGGTCTCAGTTGGTGATCTAGCTTTATTTTTAATTTTTTTTTGTATGTCCCTGTCCAGTTCTCCCAACACCACTTGTGGAAGAGGCTATTTTCACTCCATTTTATGCTCCTTCTCCCTTTGTTGAATATTAATTGACCTTAGAATCCTGGGTTTATTTCTGGGCTCGCTGTTCTGTTCCATTAATCTATATGTCTATTCTTATGCCAGTACCAGACTTCTTTGATTACAGTGGCCTAGTAGTTTGATAACCAATATTGTGATTCCTCCTACTTTGTTCTTCCATCTCAAGATTGCTGTGGCTATTCATGGTCATTTTTAGCTCTATATAAAGTTTTGAAGTATTTTTTCAAGATCTGTGAAATATGCCATTGGTATTTTAATAGGGATTTTATTGAACCTATAAATTGCTTTGGGTAGTATGGACATTTTAATGATGTAAATTTTTTTTCCATCCATGAACATGGTATATGCTTCCATTTATTTGTATCTATCTTAATTTCTTTCTTCAGTGTTCTATAGTTTTCTGAGTATAGGTCTTTTACCTCCTTGTTTAAATTTATTCCTAATTTATTTTTCTTGTTTTTATAGTAGGTGGGATTTTTTTTTTCTAGTTTCTGTCTCTGATGTTTCTTTTTTTTTTTTTTTAAGATTTTAAAATTTCATTATTTTTAGAAAGAGGGGAAGGGAGAGAGGCAGAGAGGGAGAGAGACATCAATGTATGGTTGCGTTTCACCTGCCTCCAGCCACAGACCTGACTAGAGACCTGGTTTGCAACCTGGTTATGTGCCCTGGCTGGGGAATCGAACCTGCGACCTTTGGGTTCGCAGGCTGGCGCTTTTGATGTTTCATTTTCAATGTACAAAAATGTCTTAGACTTCTGGATATTGACTTTGTATCCAGTTGTTTTGCTAAATTTTCTTATTAGGTCAAGTAGTTGTTTTTTTGTTTGTTTGTTTGTTTGTTTTGGTGGAGTCTATTGGGTTTTGTATGTATACTATTATGTCATCTGCAAATAATGACAGTTTTACTTCCTCCTTTCCAATTTGGATGCCTTTGATTTCTCTCTCTCTCACTTTTTTTTTTCTTTTTTTTTTTTTTTTGTCTGATCACTGTGGCTAGAACTTCCAAAACAATGTTGAATAGAAGTGGAGAGATTGGACAGCTCTGTCTTGTTCCTGACCTTAGTGGGTAGGATTTTAGTTTGTGTCCATTGAGTATGATTTTGGCTGCAGGTTTCTCATATATGGCCTTTATTATGTTGAGGTATGCTCCCGCTATTTGCTGAGCATTTTTATCATAAATGGGTGCTGTAGTTTGTCAAATGCTTTTTCAGCATCAATTGATGATCATATGGTTTTTGTTTTTCATTTTGTTTATGTGGTATATTTATTGATTTGTAATTTTACTATCCTTGCATCCCTGGGATGAATCCCACTTGATGATGATGTGTGATCTTTTTAATGTATTGCTGGATCTGGTTTGCCAATATTTTCTTGAGGATTTTAGCATCTATGTTGATCAGAGAAATCGGCCTGTAATGCTTTTCCTTTGTTGTGTCTTGACCTGGTTTTGGAATGAAGTTAATACTGGCCTCATAGAAAGAGTTTTGGAGTCTTCCCTCTTCTTGAATTTTTTTGGAATAGGTTGAGAAGGATAGGGATAGTTCTTTCCTAAATGTTTGGTAAAATCCACCTGTGTAGCCATCTGGTCTGGGGCTTTTATGTGCCAGGAGTTTTCTCATTACTGCTTCAATTTTACTAGTTGTTACTGGTCTATTCAGGCTTTCTGCTTCTAATTGATTCAGTTTTGGTAGATTATATATTTCCAGAAATGTTTCCATTTCACTTAAGTTGTCCAGGTTCCTGTCAATATTTAGTTGTAGTAATTTCTTACAACTCTTTGTATTTCTGTGGTATCAGTTGTAAGTTCTCCTCTTTAGTTTCTGATTTTATTTATTTGGGTCCTTTCTCTTTTTTTCTTGATGAGTCTAGTTAAAGGCTTATTGATTTTATCTTTTCAAAGAAATAGCTCTTGGATTTATTGATCCTTTGAATTGTTCTTTTAGTCTCTATGTCAATTAATTCTGGTCTGATCTTGATTCTTTCCTTCTTTCCACATGTTCTAGGACTTGTTTGTTGTTGTTCCTCTAGTTCTTAGTAGCATTAGGTTGTTTACTTGAGATTCTTCTATCCTTTTTAGATAGTCTTGAATTGCCATGCAATTCCCTCTCAGTACTGCCTTTGCTGTATCCCATATGTCTTGGGCTGTTGTGTGTTCATTTTCATTTGTTTCCATGCCTTTCTCCCTTAGGCATGTATCTCTATTTTCTTTCTCCTAACCTCTAAGGGTCCCCATGAGACTTGCAACCCTTGCAACTGGGGCAGCACTGCCTGGGCCAACCTCCTGATCCATCTCCAAGGCTCCCTTTTCCTTTGGCTTTCCAGTGAGCTACTAGCAAACCTTCCTTGGCTCACTTCTTTTACTGTGACTTTTATTTCTCAGTGAGTCAAAGCAGCTGCCTTTCTTACAACATTTCTTGAGAGCCAAAGCAGCCTAGGCTCTGTCCAGTTGCTTCTTTATCCTAAGCTGTTCCTTTGGTTCACTGTCCCCAGCTTTAATAAACATACTCACAAAATCACCTGAACTTGTGTTGTAAAATCTCTCCTGCATGGAATTAAGAACCCACACACTGGAGAACCAAGATGGTGGAGGAGTAAGTGGAGCTACACCAATTTCCTCCCAACACCAAACTGGAATTACAACTTAATTGGGGAGAAATCATCCATAATAACCAACAGAACACCAATTGGAGAGAAGTCATATTACCACGGACAGAACAGAAGAGCTATTCATCACAATGTGACAGGGAGGAGACTCAAGAGGGCCGGCGGGGCTCCCACAGGCAGCAGCTGAAGGGATGAAACATCTCAGCACTGGGGGCTCCACCTGAGAAGGGTGGGAGCTAAACCCCTAGCTGGGCTTCCCGGCCTGTAGCAACAAAGCTGAGAGTAAAACAGCACCCAGCTGTGAAAAGCAGAAAGCTGCCAGGTTTAGCCAGCTTGACAGAGAGACCAAGTTCTTAAAGGGACCACACACAAAAATATAGTATCACCCATCTACCCCGGGCTCCAGCAGAGAAAGGGCAGAGTGGACTAGCGAAGCTTGGGGAAAGTTTGGGTCAGTGGCTTTAGGGGGAGAGTTGAGGGATTAGCCTTGTGAGTCCAGTGCTGACCCATCCCCCATACAGTTAGTAGACTACTCTTCTCCAAAGGGTGGGAGCCTGAGGGGAAGCCACAGCCCCACCCATAGGAATTAATCCGCCCCACCCAGCAGTGCCTAAACCTCACCTCAGATCACAGGTTGACTGAATTAACAACTGAATTCATCTGCCTTGCCCAGAGGTGCCTAAAACTGACCACTGATCACAGACTGATTGGATTAACAACTAAAGGAGACAAAGACAGTGGCTCTCTGGTAGTCTCCAACTGGCTGACTCGGCCCAGATTGGGACACGAGCTGATGTCACCAAGCACAGATCCAGGAAGTAAAAAAAAAAAAAAAAGTGCACCTCTACAACACAGAAGGTCACACCGCTAAGACAGTACGTCAAAGCAGACCAATCCAAGAAGCAGAAACAAATGAGAGTCACCTAAAATGGGGAGACAAAGAAAGAAACCCTCAGCAGATGGAAAGGAGGAATCCCCAGGAAGAGTGAAAAATGAAATAAAGACAAGCACACTCTCAGACATGGAATTCAAAATAATGATGATAGAGAAGCTCAAGGAGCTCAACAAGTTCAAAGAAAACTACAAACAACTCCAGGGAAGCTGTAAGGAACTTACCGAAAACTACACCAGCATTAAAAAGGACATAGACACCATCAATAAGAGCCAGGAGGAAATAAAGAAAACCAGGCTAGAGAAATCACAGGATCGGATCATCGAGCTAGAGGTCAATGTAGAAAAAAATTCCCGGGAAGTACAACAAAATGAAAAAAGACTGAAAAAGAATGAAGAGGGTTTAAGAGAGCTGCAGGACAACATGAAACGTAATAACATCAGTATCATAGGGATACCAGAAGGAGAAGAGGAGGAGCAAGGGATAGAAAACCTGTTTGAAAAAGTAATGACAGAAAACTTCCCTAACTTGAGGTGAGAAAAAGTCATGCAAACTCAGGAAGCACAGAGGGTCCCAATGAACATGAACCCAAACAGGCCCACTCCAAGGCAAATCATCATGAAAATGGAAAATTTCAAAAACAGGGAGAGAATCCTAAAAGCAGCAAGAGAGAAATAGCTAATAACATCCAAGGGGGTTCCCATGAGGTTGTCAGCTGATTTCTCAATAGAAACACAAGCCAGAAGGGAATAGCAAAAAATGTTTCAAGCAATGAAAAACAAAGACCTGCAACCAAGAATACTCTGCCCAGCAAGGCTCTCACTCAAAATGGAAGGTGAAATAAGGAGCTTCCTAATCAGAAGTCTAAAAGAATACATCTTCACCAAACCAGCACTGCAAGAGATGCTAAAGGGTCTGCTTTAAGAAGATGAAGAAACAGAGAGACAGACAGGAACACAGGTACAAAGGTAATGAATTAAATGCACCAATCAAAAGACATAGGGTAGCTGAATGGATAAGAAACAACTTTAACTTATGAATGCTTTAAAGTGATTTTGTTACTATATCTGAAGAACCCTGAAACACCAATTCATAAGAACCTATGTTCTATGTACCCCTATGTTCATAGCAGCACTATTTACAATAGCCAAGTGCTGGAAACAGCCTAAGTGCCCATTAGTGGATGATTGGATCAAAAAACTTTGGAACCTTTATACAACGGAATACTACACAGCAGAAAGAAAGAAGGAACTCCTAACCTTTGCAACAATGTGGATGGAACTGGAGAGTATTATGCTTAGTGAAATAAGCCAGTCTGTGAAAGACAAATACCATATGATCTCACCCATTACAGGACAACAATGAACAAAACAAACAAACAAGCAAAACAGAACCAGATATATGAATACAATGAATAGACCTTCAGCGGGTAGGGGGGAGGGGGAAGGAGAAGGGGGAGGAGGAGGGAGGAGGAGGAGGCAAAGAAGGGGAGCAGTTTAGTCAAGGAACTAGTATGGAAGAACCGTGGACATGGACAACAAGTGGGATTGACTTTGTGGGGAGTGGGTGGGTGGGGAAGGGGACAGAGGGGAGTAAAAAGGGGATGGATGTAATACAACAATAAAGTAAAATTAAAAAAAAAAAAAAAAAGCCCACACACTGCATGCTGCTTCCTAGCCCAAGGCATACTTGCTCCAATCCCCATCTGATAACATGACCACATGCCATTGATTTCTGAGAAGTCAAATGAAGTCCAAGGTCTTCAGGACCAGCTACTAGTGAATTAGCATTGAAATGACATATTAATCCTATACTTGTCGCTCTCTCTTTGGGTGCCAGGAGGGCCCTATTGAAGAGAATCAATATGTGTTATGTTTCTTCGTATTTTACAGTGTTTTCATATGACTTCTCCCCTCTACTCCTCACAACTTTTATTATCCCCATTTCATTGATCAAGACAGTGAGGCTCAGAGAGCTGAGCAGACTCTTAGGCCTGACATCACAATCTGGGAAAACAACTATGACATTGTTAGAAAAGTGTCTTGTACCAGCTATTGAAGACTAGACCTTCAAATTGTGGAAGTTTTTGAGTTTCACAAAAAGCAACACAAATACCTTTATCCCTGGCATCTGCGATGTTCATACTGTCTGGCTGAGCTGGGCAGGACAATAAGGGGGTCAGTAATGGGTGTCTGTCAAGAGCCCAGGTGAGGATTAAGTGGAAGCTGGGTGGGAGGGCCAGGTTAGAAGAGTACAGCTGCAGTCCTGTCCACTCAGAGATAATCTGATAGGCTGTGATCCTGATCTCATCTGCCTGAAGGGCACCTTTATGCCCCAAACCCTGTTGGCCTCTCCTAGTACCAAGGTTTCTGTTACAGAGTTGACAACCCATTGCTGCCACAAAAGGCACCCAGGGAAACAACTGATTAAGACGTATCTAGCCAAGCAGCCACATTTGCTGGCCACAGGAGCGTAAGGCTCATCCACCATTGTCAAGTTCCACAGATTTTCTTCATCATGGATCACAGCTACACTTACTAAAATAGCCTGGCATGGAATGGTAATGGGAGGCATTTGGGGGGAAATTTTCAGTGTCTGAAATGGTTACTTATGCTCTCAACCCACAGAGAGAAAAGTAAACAAAAATAGTTGCTATACCTAAATTAGGCTTTTTATCATTTAGGTCAACCTGTCTGTCCATGACCCATCATCAAAAGTGTATTTCCTCACTGTGCTGGGCACTGAGCATACAAAACTGCCAGGAGAGTTTACTGTTAAAGGTACATACACTATAAACAGTAATGTGGCTTACGTCATGCCCTCCTAAAAACAAGGTGCTAGACTCTGTCTAGTTTGCTTGTTTTTATGAGAAAAACACAATGAAAATGATATTCATTTTATTGCATCATTTTACTGACTAGAACGCCAGACTTACAGTGGATATAAGTATAAAAATAACCATATTCTTACAAATAATACTTTGTTGCTACAGTACTGAATAATTAGTAGAGGTTGCAATTATAATACAACTTTAAATAACATTCTCATAATGGATTTAACACAATCAATCAATCAGGGGCCTAGGTGTAAAGGTTTGCAAAGAGAAATATAGGGCATGGAAACTCAAAAAAGTCCATATTCCAGCTACATGCTTCATTTAAATCCAGCAACACAATCATTAGGAAAGACCCTGCAAACCCCCACCCCAAACCCCGCCCATGCGTTTTTGTTTTTTTTTTAAAGAAACAGACCAAGGTAATATAGAAGGATAAGTGAGTCAGGTTAGTTTCCCACGTAGGCTGGTTCCATTCCATCCCTGTCTGATCCCATCCTTCCTACCCAATAACTTGGCATCTGAAGTGTATTAAGTGTGTTCTGCCCCACCCTCAAAAAGGTAAGACCAGAAGCTAACGTGTCCTCTTCAAAAACCAGAACCTAATGCTAAGGAGTCAGAGCCAGTCTAAGATCTATCTCTTTTCCACCTAAACTATCACCTTTGGCTTCACAGGTTTTTCTGTGAGCAATTTATACCAAATAGGATAGATTATAACATTATTGAAAAGATATTTTAGCACAACAAATTAACTGACATTTAATACTTTAATGTTCCTAGTATTTTAACCAGTTTCCTTCTCTGAGGATTGGAGAAAAGAAAAAGAAAAAGGAACACACACTGTTACTCAAAAACCAACTCTACAAAACCATACACCTTTTTTCAAAAAGGGAAACCAGAACTCCAGAATGAAACTAAAGGTCCCTCCTAATCCCCACAAGTTTTCACATAGAAAAATACCTCCGATATTAAGGGTAGTTTTAAATGAGTTGCAAATATTGAAATTCTCAGGGCACCCTGGCACTTACCCAGTGGGCAAGGTGGCTTAATAAAGGCCCCAACAAGACACCTACTGTGTCTGCTCTGGGAATTTTCACATCTGAATAAATGTCATCCTTCAAAGAAATTTTCTTGGGCAGCCATCCAGCCTTGTATTAAGAAGATGCTGCCCTCTTCAACTTTAAGTTACCTCTTCAAGAATTTAATAATCTCACCTCAGTTTTTGATCCCGATGCTATCAGCCAGCTTGATTACACTATCCACTCAGCAATTTTGGCTCTAAATGACATAGCTACTTCTGAAGGTAAATTTTTGTCAAAAGAGGATTTGTTAGCATTTAAGACATGTAACTGCCTATGGTCCTGACTCTGATAATATTCACAAAATATGCTTCCAGGCAGGTTGGCCCTAACACGGATGGCTTCTAAGCCCGGCTGCGTGTGGCCAAAACTCCACTTATCACCTTACGCTCCAACCTTAAGGCACCTTCCAACATGCTTCCTGCTCAGCACCAGCCAGCCACTTCGTATTTTCCTAATGATGACCACAAGAAATAGGCATAGTAATAAACCTGAAAGAACGTTTTCAAAAGGGGCTTCAACTTTTTTTTTTGTACTTCATGTCATTCGTTATTGCTTAATGACATTACAGTTCTTAAGAAAAGAACACATTTAAAGCCCATGCTCTCATGGTGAGGCAGGGAGGAAGGGTGAGGAGAGCATGCCTGGCACGAGTTGGAGCCGTGGCTCTCCCGGGCAACTATGCTGAGTCCCCTGTGTCTGGGAAACGGGCACTCTCAGGCCCACCTCGCGGGGGTATTGTGAGGTCACATGCCTCGCACAGAGCATGGCCACGGCGGGAACACCAGAGATGCTATGGGACTATTTAGATTTCCTATTTCGTTTCGAGAGCCCTGTGCTGGTTCATGGGGAAAGAGGAAAACACAAAAAATAAGACCTTTGGTTTAAGAGCTTAAACACAACCCACAGATGTTAGAGGCCAACAGGTGAGCCCTGCCCTGCTCAGATGTACCATGGGACAGGTGGGCTCAGCCAGTCCCCTTCTTCCCTATAGCAGTTTTAGGTCTTGTGGGCAGTTAAGTGCTACTTTTCCCTTCTTCCCACCTTCCCTCAGCTGTCCCCTACCCTGCCAGGGTCACAGGACTGTGGCATTTCCATGCACACGTGCTCCAGGTGTAGGGACTGACACTGAGCGCCTGGACCAGGGCATAGAACTGTTTGTCAAGGGCACATGCAGTCCTATCCCTCAGTCCCCAGGCTGCCGTTGCCCTGCCAAGTGTTTCCCCTGGGCAGGCAGGACCCCCTGGAGGCCCCCGGAGCAGGAGTGAAGCCAGCCTCTCCCTTCCTCACTCAGGGTGGGCGGGTAGTTGGCACTAGCCGACAGTCAAGCTGTTTCCCCGCCTTCTTACACCCTCATGCTCTGGAGGTGCACTTTCTGCACCTTGTAGAAACTGCAGAATCAGTGTGATCCCAACCTTGCCGGGTGCCTTTTTTCACAGTAAAAGGAAACCAATCTTAACCCACTTCATATGCACACAACCCATTCACAGGAAAGTATTCTTGGAACCACAGGATATTCCTTGCTGGATGTTGGGATTCTTCTCAAGGATGCTTTTGGGACAGAACACTTCATTTTAGTGGAACTTGTAGCTTCTGGCCCAGATACAGGAGATGATTTGTCAGCTTTGATATCAGCTAAAGGTGGCAGACTCATAAGCCTGAGCATAGCCCTGCACCATGGCTTGGGGCCCTGCGGATGAGCCGGGGTCTGATCCGCAGCCAGGAAGCTCAGCCACTGTGCCTATAGGCTCAGGCGAGTAGTGCAGGGCCTGGCTCTCTCGTTAGATGTGATGCCACGAGGCATGAAGGGCTGTCCGGTTCCACAGGGAGATAGATGCAAGACCCAAGATTTCAAAAAGGTGATACTTTGAATTGTTAAGTTGGCATCCATTGACAAAAACAGAATTCTTTCTGGATCTATCTCATGAGATTAGTGCAATTTGCCCTGTAAGAGGCCTCACACCTGACATGTTCCTGCTGCGGCAGATGACTGATGGAGACCACTGGACACAGGAATTTGCACTTAAAGCTGTTACGGTGAGGATACATGAGAATAAGGGTTAGATACATTCTGAAGAGGTTAGAGAACCTTGAAGAAACAGCCATGCCCAGGACCAAGTTGCCCCCAAAATCTACCCCATTTCTGAAAATGGGGTTCCACTGAGTTCCAACCTTCAGGGTGGAAACAGTTCTTTCCCCTCTGTGTTCTCTTCGCTTCATTCAAAACTAGGATGTTTCAAAGGCAGATGATGAGAACAATCACAGACCCACAGGGGCAGGTAAAGACACCAAGCACTGGACATGGCTCCATGCAGGACCCATGCACAGCACAAGTATAACCAGGCACGCAAATTTCCTTCCCAAAGACAAACTCTTATTTCCCTGTCTGTCCATAAGTCTTCAGTTCTCCAATGCTGACCTGAATTAGAAGCATGTTTCTGGAGAAAACTATATAGTAGGTATAAAGAGGCACAAATTACTGGATGAGGGAAAATGCATTACTTCTTCCCTGAATAAACAGCTTTAAGCAGTTGGTTGAGAGTTTATACTGAGTTTCTGAAGGTCAAGAGTATAATCAGAGACTTGGCCCTTGGAGGAAAGTGGACTCCACCCCAGCTTGTCCTTCCTCAGGAATTTGTGCAGCTTCTCAGAGCACTGGTGTTCCAGGAAATGGGACTTGCCTACTCAGCCCATTCCTCCAACCATGTTCAGTGGTAGGGATATATAAGCGGCTTTTCCCTTAGTGGTGAAACACCAGCTCAGGCCCCATCAGGGTCAGCTTCCTGCCACCACTCCGCATGTAGCAGCGTCAGCCTGAGGTGAAGGTCTGAGCTCCAGGCGCTGCACTGCATCCTCAGGGGTGAGGAGGGCCCCAGCCCGTATCTCAGATTCTTCCTCCAGGGCCTTGGAGCAGGCCTGGTGCCTAACCGCTGCTTGGGCCACACTGCAGGGCAGCCTCTAATTAAAACCAAATGGAAGCTGTTTTGCCCTGATTCAGGCTTATTTGAAAAAGTGAGATTTAACTGCACAGGGAGAAAATAGTATTAAATCAATGTGTCACCTTGACTGAAGAAATTGGAGTTGGGTGCTATGCCTCACACATTTCAGTATCTCATTTTTGAAGCACAAGATGACCTAGCAACATATGAAACTATAACCTATAGCATCTCTAAACCTCAGTGGTCTGTTCATCACCATCATTTGTTGTTTAACACAGGGCCACTAGGCAGAAAAACCACTACACAGCCAGTACTGTGCTGTAAATTAATCACGAAATGGAGGACTGTGGAATTGTCTGGAAAAGAGGCCTTCTTTCAGGAAAAGTCTTGAAAAAAATCCAAAAGGAGTTCCCCTACCCAACTTCCTAAAGTGCAAACTAAAGAAAAACTGGGTCCTTGCAGCGGTGCCCAACAACCTGCTCTGGCTGACATCACTGAGACACTCCTGGTACTGGCCTGTGTCCACATTCACAGTAGCAACAAATGAGCAGCCTGCAGTGTCACATCCACAGGTTCCCTCTGTCCCCTTCCTCTGTGGCCAGGCCCCCACACCTGTCCCCCTCTGCCTGCCACTCAGTGTGGCTGCACAAGTCAGGGCAGCAGCCAGCTGGCGGGGCTCCCGTGGAGCAGCTCTCGGGCCACTTGCTCAGGGTGATGGCTCCAGCCTCTTCTCACTTAAAAGTAGTCTCTTCTCCTGCTCTCATCGCTGATGAAAGACGGGTTATACTGTCCCGGGAAAATGCACGAATGCCGGGATCCTGGCAATCCAGTGTAGGCCGGGTACAGTCCATTTCGTTCAAGTTCAGGATTTCTTACATTTGTGGGCTGGAGCCAAAGAGAAAATAAAATAGTCAATTTATTACTCATGGTTTAAAGAGTACTTCATTTTACTAAACCTCAGATGGAGCCAGCTGGCATAGCAGAGCAAGGTCTGACATAGGAGTCAGGGCCTCCCCCAAGGGTATCTTTATGGAAAAAACAGCAAGCGCAGCCCAGTGATTTTATACCAACACAGGAAAAGACCTGGGTTAATTATTAACTTCACTATTATCAGGATTAATTATCTCATTGTTAGTTTGACCTTTACTTTTTCTTGCATTTAAAAATTAAAATGTATTGATTAAGCTATTACATACAATTGTCCCAATTTTCCCTTTTGCCCTCCTCCACCCATCATCCCCAACTCCCTCAGGCAATCCCCCACCATTGTTCATGTCCATGGGTCACCTGTGTGGATTCTTTGGCTGCTCCGTTTCCTACACTGCACTTTACATCCTCATGGCTACTCTGTAACTTCCTATTCCTACTCCTAAATCCCCTCACCACTTCACCCATCCCTTCCATCCCCCTCCCACCTGGCAATCATCAAATAGATACAGAATTATGCTGTATCCATGATTCTGTTTCTGTTCTTATTTGCTTAGTTTGTTTTTTAGATTCAATTGTTAATAGATATACAGTATATTTATTGCCATTTTATTGTTCATGGTCTTGATGATCTTCTTTCTCTTACATAAGTTCCTTTAACATTTCATATAATAATGGTTTGCTGATGATGAATTCCTTTAGTTTTTTCTTGCCTGGAAAGCTCTTTATCTGCTCTTTGATTCTAAATGATAGCTGGGTAGAGCAATCTTGGTTGTAGGCCCCCGCTTTTCATGACTTTGAACATTTTTTGCCAGTCCCTTCTGGCCTGCAAAGTTTCTTTTGAGAAATCGGTTGACAGACTTACAGGAACTCCCCTGTTAAGTAACTATTTTTCTCTTGTCGCTTTTAAGATTTTCTCTTTGTCTTGAACATTTGGCATTTTCATTACAGTGTATCTTGGAGTGAGCCTCTTTGCATCCATGTTGTTTGGGACTCTATGTTTCCTGGACTTGCATGCCTGTTTCTTCACCAAATTAGGGAAGTTTTCTTCCATTATTTTTATTTTTTTCAAATAGATTTCCAATTTCTTGTTCCTTTTCTTCTCCTTCTGGCACACCTATGATGAAAATGTTGGGCCTCTTCAAGTTGTCCCAGGGGCTCCTTACACTATCCCCATTTTTTGAATTATGTTTTTCCTTGTTCTAATTGGTTGTTTTTTGCTTTCATATGTTCCAAATTATTGATTTGATTATCAGATTCATTCACTCTGTTGTTGTTTCCCTGTACATTGTTCTTTATTTCAAGTAGTGTATCCTGCTTTTCTGATGATCTTTTTTATGCTGTAGAGATCCTCACAAAGTTCTCTGAGCATCTTTATAATCAGTGTTTTGAACTCTGCATCTGACAGGTTGCTTATCTCCATTTTGTTTAGTTCTTTTTTTAGGAGTTTTCATCTGTTTTTTCATTTGGACCATGTTTCTTTGTCTCCTCATTTTGGCATCCTCCCTGTGTTTTTATTATGTATTAGGAAGAGCTGTTATAACTCTGTATGTGTCTTGGTAGCCTGGCCTAACGTAGTAGGTGTCTTGTAGGGTCTATTGGCACAGCATCCCCTATCACCCAAGCTGGGTACTCCAGGTGTGCCCTCCATGTGGGCTGAGTACTCTCTCTTCTTGCATTTGAGCCTTGGTTGCTGTTGGCAGGTCAATGGGAGAGATTTACACAGGCTAGTCAGCCGCAAGGACTGGCTGTGACCACTGGTTAACCACCAACCTCTTTCCTCCACGGAGGATCAGCTGTGCAGGGGCAGGGTGGTGGTGCTCTGATGTGGCCTATAGCTGTCCACTGGGTGCACTGGCCCTGAGGTTTCCTGGATCCTGGATGGTGCAGGTCAAGGTCAGCCCCCACCTGTGTTCTGCCTGGAGCTAACCTGCCTGAACTATAAAGGAATCTGAGATGTTGCTACTTGTGCTTGGCTTGGAGGTTCCCAGGCAAACTCAAGCTGTGAATCTAGGCTGGCTGCTGCTGGTGTTGGGCCTGGGGCCCCTTAGCAAGAGGTATGAGGGTTCCCCAACCAACTCCATGAGGTCAGCTGTTGCTTGTTTAAGAGGATTTAGGAAGGTGTGAAGCGTGAGCCAAGACCAGCCATTCATAGGAAAAGTTGCAGTTAACAGCTTCAGTGGGCCCATCAGCTGGGTGGGACTGAGTCTCAGATACGGCCCCCACCTGCTGGCTCTGTTCGGGAAGGGTTCAGAGAGGGACAATGGCCTTTTCTAGTACCTCTGTCTGGGAGAAAGCTGTTCCTCAGCTCTTGCCTTGATGCCAGACACTTCAGTTCTTCTCTGTTTGCCAGTCTAGATGGATATGATTTCTTTAATTCTGCAGTTATCAGACTTCCATTCAACTTGATTTCTGACAGTTCTTAGTAATGGTTGTTCTGTAGTTTCACTGCAATTTTGATGTGGCTGTAATCACAGCACACAAGGATGTGCAAGGTAAGCCTTGTTTACTTATGCCACTATCTTGACTGGAAGTTCTAGCTTGACCTTTTAAAAAAGTATCTTTCTCTGTGGCATTGGCTGAACTCAGCTCTGTGAAAGGTTGTATGACCCCCTTCCAGAGGTGGAGTTAGGACTCCAAAGAGGAGGCCAGTAGCAATCCTGATATCCCTGACCAGGTTCCAGCTGAGTGGGTTGTGGCTACCTATCTGATGTGCAAAACAAGCTCCCTGGGAATGATGTGGCTACTTTGAGGAGACCTTCATTTGGGGCCACCAGCAGATAATGCTTGCCTGGCAGAAATAAAGCACTAGATACAGATATAACGAAGGCAAATCCTAGGAAATCCCAATGTACACCTGAGACTGCTGTGAGTGACGGTGCTCTCATGCAGGTGATAGCTTCATGCCATACCTTAGGCTTTGCTTCTACAGGGTCCTCAGCCTACTTCTGAAATAAAAACGGGGTTCATTTCAGTTCTTGACTATATCTACTTAAGGCAACCTTTAGCTAATGCCATAGAAACACACAGTTGGGTCCTATGACTCTGCAGGCCTGTTTGTTGCTCTGTTGTGACACTGTGTTGGGGTTTAGGACACCCCAGTAAAGGGTGGGTGTGTGCGGTCACTCCTGGGTAAGACACCTGCTTAGTCGTGGCTGCTATTATTAGACCAAATGGACTTTCTTGACAAACAGAAAACAAAAAAAAAAAAACCCTTATGCAGAAATATCAATGGACTCATCTGAACTAGAGTTACCTCTAGTTTGAGTTTCTGTTCATCTTTCCCTTATATCTTCTTGTCTTTCCTCTAGGTTTAAACTTTTCAGAGTCCATTGAATCAATAGCTTTCTTAGTACGAACAAACTTGCCCTTCCCATCCAAAGTCTGAACCCTCATGGTTAATCCCCATAGCAACCTGAATGGTTCTGGTTTCAGTCACAGGATTGCCTACTGCTATTAAATTGCTACAGGGCAAGGTTTCATGTTTATTGCTATAGCTCAAACAGCTCCATGTGGCATGAGAAGTCACCTGACATCTATTTATTTTTCAGCTCAGATATTCCTGTATGCGTTTGCTTTGTGGCAGACACAGTGTAATGTGAAACGAACTGGGCAGTGCATGTGACTATGCCATGGGTTATCCAATGTGGATTCAGGGGTAACCCCCATGTCTCCAAGTGACGCAGTCCAGGCCCGGGCACAGCACATGACTAAACATCTACTGAATATATAAATTTCTAAACCTCTGTGAAGTGTTGGTTGAGGGTGACATTGAATTGTTCTCTTTATATCTTTCTCCAACCCCTCAGTTTAAACTACCCAACCACATGAGGTAAACTGAGGCAGACCAGAGATAAAAATCAAATGGCTAAGGCTAAGTATCATCCAATTCTTTCCCTATCTTTCTGTATCCAATCCTGTAACTTAAAAGCAAGGTCAGTAACAAGAGAGTTACTGCTACAATCCCAAAAAAATAATGTGCTCGATAAAAAAAGCCTTTGTAAGCCCTGGCTGGTAGCACAGTGGTTAAGGCGCCGGCCTGCAAACCCAAAGGTCGCAAGTTCGATTCCCCAGCCAGGGCACATAACCAGGTTGCAGACCAGGTCTCCAGTCAGATCTGTGGCTGGAGGCAGGTGAAACGCAACTATACATTGATGTCTCTCTCCCTCTCTGCCTCTCTCCCTTCCCCTCTTTCTAAAAAGAAAAGAAATAAAATTCTTAAAAAAAAAAAAAAAAAGCCTTTGTATTTCTTTTCTTTTCTTTTTTTTTAAGACTTAATTTTAGAGAGAGAGGAAGGGAGAGAGAGAGAGAGAGAGATATTTCAATATATGGTTGCCTTTCAGCTGCCTCCAGCCACAGACCTGATTGGAGACCTGCCTTGCAACCTAGTTATGTGCCCTGGCTGGGGAATCGAACCGGCGACCTTAGGGTTTGTAGGCCGGTGCCTTATCCACTGTGCCAGCAGCCAGGGCTCAGCCTTTGTATTTCAATGTCAAAACTAATAAATACCATGCAAAGAGATCATAAATGAATTGAATATGAAACTGTGAATAAGAGGCTTAGGCCACCATTCTCTTTAACCCTTAACTAGCTGTAGTGCTTTTACTACAGCAAAACAGAATCCCTTTCATTCTCAGCAAAAACTGGAGCCTGCAGTGAATACACACCGAGTAATACACGTCCGTCATCTGGAGGAGGTTTTTGGTACTTCCATTCTCATGCATTTCAATAGCTTCTCTGCCCCATTCCTGTGAGCGAGGGTTCTTGGGGTACTCAGCATATGGGGACATTTGGAAATCTCCACTTTTGAAGATGAGTTTGCTTATGTCATTTTTATTCTTTCTGTGGGGTAAAAATATATTTGAAAATTTGAATGGATAAGTTTTATAAAGAAATGATATTTGTGAAAGCACCATCTAGTATTTTACAAAGTAAATTTGACCTGAGGCTAACACTGTTTCTTTGTAGCTGCCCACTGAAAAACATTGTTATTGTTGTTATTATTTTTCATATTTGCCCAGGACAAGTAAAATTGGCAATCAGATGCAAGAAAAGATGCCAAAAAAATCTCCCACACTAAGAGGGCCAGGTTACCATGGGCAAACTTAGGCTCTCCCGGGGGATCAGAAATCAGCACACCTTGCACCTTAGGAGCAGCCAGGGAACAAAAAGTCACAGAGGAAAGGCCTTTAGGGCCAGTAAGCCTTTATCCACTCGTACCAACCAGCTTAAGCATCAGAATTGACATGGAAGCTGCTAGATCTCACATAAATTTACTAAAACAGGAGCTCCAGCTTGGCAAAGAGATACAATTTGGTCCCCAGGCCACATTCTGTTATTACCAAAGCTGGGACAAGAACTCAGGCCTTCCAACTCCCTCCACTGATGCTCTTTTACCACATGAAGCTACTTTACAAAACATAAAAATGGGATGTTTTGTTTGCACAAAAGCCTACCTATTTATGCACCAACACATTCTCAGATCTGTGGATCAAGGAAACCCTGGGACAAGTTCCTTATTTGTGAGAGTTCCCTGGGAATGGCTGGCGTATGTTATTCACCTACCTATCAGACATTGCCACTCACATTTGTCCTGGGTAAGATAATCTGAACTTTTTCCTTCTATCTCATTTTCCTATAAGTAAACTTTCTGGGAAAAACACAAAATAACTCAAGGTCATAAAACCAAATGTCCAGCATGTGACTTAGGTGTTGTCCCTCTTGCAAACTCAGAACAGGCCCGTCATTGTGGCGCCCCTCAAGTGGGGGCGGGCACTTGAATAAGTAAGTCAAACAATGACTGACTTATTCACAATTAGCTTCTCTTTCCAGTGAGCAGCTGTCACAGGCTTCTTCCCCAAATGGCTACACCGCCTGGTACAGGGCACTTAGAAAATAGGAGGCTTATGCCCTAATGAGCACTCAGATTTTTGTCTCTCCACCTTCTCATCTTATTTTCACTCATACACTTTCTTTTTGATCACTTGGTGGCAACTTTGTCAGTGACAGGCATTCCGGAACAGGGAGCCCTCTCTGCAGCTTTGCTGGGGATAGAGGGTATCTTCAAATGTGCTTTGTGTGAGTGGTTGAAAAAAAGAACTTGGCTGTTTTGGTCGGTTTCCTCCATCTGTTATATAAGGATAATTCCTGCCATTTATTATCATCGAAATCAAAGGTCACAATGTTTCCTTATCTGAATAAATACTCACAGAGAATGGAAACCACTCTGTCTTTTCACTTTACTTCCCACTAGAAACCCCATCCCATTGGTTCCCAGGAAGCCCAGAGTCAAGCACATTGCTGAGTCTCTCCCTCTACTCATCCCAAGTGCCTGCTACCACTTCTCTATCTGCTCATATAAATATTTCAGGTAATCGCCCTTTCATTTGTTAGCTTGTTTTTGAATTTGCCCATTTAAAGTATGAATATATAATGAGTGGATTTTAGTACATTCAGAGTTGTGCAACCATCACCATAATCAATTTTAGAACAGTTTTATTACGTAAAGAGAAACCCCATACTCCTTAGCTATTACTTCTTAACTCTCCCCACTGCCCACACAGCCCTAAGCAATCATTCATCTACTTTCTGTCTCTCTTGGGTTTGCTGATTTGGGACATTTCATATAAATGGAATCATACAGTAAGTGGTCTTTTGTAACTGGCTTATTTCACTTAGCATAGTACTTTCAAGGCTCACACACATTATAGCATGGATCAGTATTTCATTCTTTTTCATGGTTGAATAATATTCCACTGTATGGCTATGTCACATTTTGCTTTTCTAGTCATCAGTTGATGGATATTGGGGTTATTTTCTCCTCTTTGCCATTATGAATAATGCTATTACATTCATGTACATGTTTCTGTGTGAACATAATTTTCATTTCTTTTGGTACATATGTAGGAATGGGAGTACTAGGTCAAATGGCAACTCCGTTTAACTTTCTGAGGAACTTCCAGACATTTTCAAAGTGGTTTCATCATTTTCTATTTCCATAGCAATGTATTCATGTTCTAATCTTTCCATATCCTCACCCAAACACTTGTAGTTTCCTGGCTTTTAAATTTTTTACAAATAAACCATCCTAGTGGGTGTAAGGTAGTATCTCATGTTGGTTTTCATTGCATTTCCCTGATGGCTAATGATGATGTGCATCCTTTCATGTGTCTACTGAACATTTGTATATCATCTTTGGAGATATGTCTAATCAAGTTCTTTGCCCATTTTTAAATTGGGTTGTCTTTTTATTGATTTGCAAGAATTCTTTACATATTCTAGATATAAGTCCCTTATTAGACATATGGTTTATTTGCAAATATTTTCTCCCATTTTGTGCATTGTCTTTGTACTTTTTTTAAAAGTATATTTTATTGATTAAAAGTTGCCCCAATTTTCTTTTTTCCCCTTTGACCCCTCCACCTGGTACCTCCCTTCACTCCAGCAATCCTTCTCAACCCCTTAGTTCATGTCCATGGATCATGCATATACATTCTTTAGCTTTTCCATTTACTTTATTATTCTTAAAGTCTCCCTGTCTATTTTTTAACTACCAATTACAAAATTCTTGATCCCTGTACCTTTTCCCCTATTCTTCCCCTCCCTACTCTCCAGATGATCTCCATATTTATGGTTCTGTTCCTGTTTTAGTTGTTGCTTAATTTGTTTTTGTTTCTTTTTAGATTTATTTGTTGATAATTGTGAATTTGTTATCCTTTTACTGGTCATAGTTTTGATCTTTTTAAAAAATGTGTCCCTTTAACATTTCATATAATAAGGGTTTGGTGATGACACACTCCTTTAACTTTACCTTGTCTGGGAAGCACTTTATCTGCCCTTCCATTCTAAACAATAGCTTTGCTGAATAGAGTAACCTTGATTGTAGGTCCTTGCTTTTCATCACTTTGACTACTTCTTGCCAGTCCCTTCTGGCCTCCAAAGTTTCTTCTGAGAAATTAGCTGACAGTCTTAAGGGAACTCCTTTGTAGGTCACTCTCTTCTTTCCTCTTCTGGCTTTTAAGATTCTTTATCTTTAACCCTTAACATTTAATTATGATGTATCTTGGGTCCAACTTGTTTGGAACTCGGTGTTCCCTGTACTTGTGTGTCTATTTCCTTTATCATATTAGGGAAGTTTTCTTTCATTATTTTTTCAAGTAAGTTTTCAATTTCTTGCTCTTCCTCTTCTGCTGGCATCCTTACGATTCAGATGTTGGTACATTTCAAGTTGTCTCCGAGGTTTCTAAGCCTCTCATTTTTTACAAATCTTGTTTCTTCATTCTGTACTGGTTGTTTATTTCTTCCTAATTTTTTAAATCCCTGTTTGAACCCTGGCTTCCTTCCCTTCACCATTGGTTTCATGTGGATTTTCCTTCATTTCACTTAGCATAGCCTTCACTTCTTCCTTTATGTGTTTGTTGTACTCATTTCTGTGAGCATTGTTATCACCATTGTTTTGAACTCTGCATCTATTAGGTTGGCTACCTCCTCACTGCTTAGGTCTCCCACTGACACCTTGATCTGCTCTCTCTTTTGGGCCTTGCTTCTGTATCCTTAACTTGACAGGCTCCTATGTTTGCCTCAGTTCCTTAGTTAGAGCTGTCATACCTATTAAGTTGTAAGGGGCGGTGTCTTAGGTATCCATCAGTGCATGGTGACCTGTTTCACCACCTACTGCACTGTATGTGGGGGAGGGGTCAGAAACACTGCTGCTTGCTGTGTACTCACTCCTTTTCTAGTCATTTCACCCACTTCCCCTATGCAACTGGAACTTCTCTAGCTGTTGTCCTGGTGGTGGATCCCATAATGGGTGGGTCCTCTAAATGGGCTCTCCTGAGAGACTGGCAATTTCTTACACCACCCCAACCCCCACTGGTTTTCACAGCCAGAAGCAATGAGGCTTTATTTTCATGATGCTGGAACCATAAGCTGCTTGGTCTGGCCTGGGATGGGTAGCTCCCCAGGTGCCTCTCCTGGCTTTTATAATGTGTGACTGCTCTTTCTGCTGGCTGGCTGAAGCTACTGCCTTGCCACTGACATGGCCTCATCACATCCTCTCCACCCTGGCTCCCAGTCTCTGCCACTCCTGCCCACCTGGATCAATATTAATTACTTCTTTATATCTTTGTTTGTAAGACTTCCATGCAATTCTATTTTCTGGTAGTTCTGGTTGCTTTTTTTGTTTTTTGTTTTTTTTAATTTTATTGTTGTTGTATTACATCCATCCCCTTTTTGCTCCCCTCTGTCCCCCTCCCCACCCCCCAACTCCGCCCAAAGTCAATCCCACCTGTTGTCCATGTCCATGGTTCCTTTATACTGGGTTCTTGTCTAAGCTGCTCCCCTTTCTTGCCTCTGCCTCCCCCCTCCCCCAACCCTTGTTTTTGTTTTGAGGTAGTTACAACCCTTCATATAGTTGTGGAAGAAGGCCAAGTGTGTCTACCTATGCCTTGATCTTGGCTGCTGTCTGTTTTTCGCTTTCTTAATAGTGACCTTTGAAGCTAAAGGGGTTCAGAACAGATCTTGCCAGAATGTGCCACTTTGACATGCAGACTATTTTGAGCTAAAGCCAATTAAGGGCCAAAGACTCAGAAAGAGCTTTTATACCTCCCTTTAGGTGCATCAAGGAATTTAGCTAGAGGCCTTGGTCCAGAAAGAGCTATCACCAGAGATAACTACAAAAAGTATGAGCTACTATAGGAAGCTGTGGGGGAGCTCAGCAGGGCCTGTTTGTTCAAAGTCCTCTCTGCATCCCATGGTTTCTGCATGGCATGACAAACTTGGTTTATAAAACATCTGCTCTTTCCAACTTCCTGTCAATTGTCTCCCTCCCCTTTGAACACCTGGGCCCCTACCCCTTTCTCTTAGCTCAGGATGGTAGTAAGCTTCAATTGCCTGACTGCCCGTGGGTTCCATAGTTTTATGTGCTGCCACCCACCCGCCTACATATATAATTAAATTTGATTTTCCCCATTAAAGTCTGCTAATTTGATTATTAAACCAGCCAAAGAACCTAAAAAGGTAGAGAAAAAATTTCTTCTTCCTGCATAGTAGAGACATTTTTCGTTCTGATGCAGTCCATTCTTTTTTGTTGCTTGTGCTTTTGGATATTTCTTTTTCATAAATAAAGTCCTATTTGCTATTTTTTTTCTTTCCTCCAATGGCATGAATTTCCCTTTCTTCTTTTTTTAATGGTTCAGTCATACATTTCGGTTTAATGTTGTAAACCACCCCAAACATTCTTTAAAAACTAGCCCTTGTGTGGCACACCCCAAGAAACAGAATTAAAATGTGAACTGCATCACTCACCGGCAACAGGTGACAATCAGTGCGATGCCTAGAATTAGCAGAAGCCCACCTCCTGCTGCTGCAATCACCACGGTGATAAGCTGATAGGCTAAACAGTGTTTAAAAAAAAAAAATAGATTGGTAAGAAGTAATTAATGAATACATGAACACAAGACAATGGTTCTCCTTCCACCTCATAGCTACTGTGCCTCGGCTGGTGGCCTTACCTTTCACTTCCTGGGCCCCCAGAAAGGGGTCCTCAGCCTTAGCTCTACATTTTCTCAGTCAGAAGACAGCAGAATTTGTCACCCCAAAATATGCCTGTTTGGCATATTTAGTATTTTTGAGTAGGCATACATATAAGAAGCTCTTAAGACTAAGTATTTTATACCCTTTTTTTTTTAAAGATTTTATTTATTATTTTTCAGAGAGAGGGGAAAGGAGAGAGGCAGAGAGGGAGAGAGACACCAATGCATGGTTGCCCTTCATCTGCCTCCAGCCACAGACCCGGCTGGAGACCCGGCCCGCAACTTGGCTACGTGCCCTGGCTGGGAATCGAACCAGCGACCCCTGGGTTTGCAGGCCGGCACCTTATCCACTGAGCCACCAGCCAGGGCAGTATTTTATACCCTTTTGTAAGGGAGATTTACATTAGAAAGGTGATCACCAGGAATACAGCTATCAGCAGAGATAACTTTTTACCGAATTTACCTACAAGGCAGGGAAGCCATTGTTTGACAAACATTTCCTCTTTTCACCCCCGCATGAACTGCCTTATGCCCTCCTCAGCCCCAGCCCCCTAGCCCTACCCTTAGCTCAGGAGGTATATCAGCCTTAATCATCCTTTTTTAAAATGATTTTATTCATCATTCTCAGAGAGAGGGGAAGGAAGGGAGAGAGACATCAATATTTGGTTGCCTTTCACCTGCCACCAGCCACGGACCTGGCTGGAGACCTGGCTTGCAACCTGGTTATGTTGCCCTGGCTGGGAATCGAACCAGCAACCTTTGGGTTCACAGGCCAGCACCTTATCCACTGAGCCACCAGCCAGGGCCTCTGGCTGCCTTTTGAGTCTCACCCTGTGGGACTCCATGCATATGCATATAATTAATTTTTTAACCTATTAATATATTTTATTATGGTAATGTCTGGGGGTGTCAGCCAAGAATGTAAGAGGGCAGCCCTGGCTGGTGTAGCTTAGTAGGCTGAGTGCCAGTCTGTGAACCAAAGGGTCTCTGGTTCGATTCCCAGTCAGGGCACAGGCCTGGGCTGTGGGTCAAGTCCCCAGCTGGGGGAATGCAAGAGGCAACCACACATTGATATTTCTCTCCCTCTCTTTCTCCCTCCCTTGCCCCTTCTCTAAAAATAAATAAATAAAATCTTTTTAAAAGGGTATACGAGAGTAGAGGGAAAATTACTTTTCCTACCCAATACTACTTTGAGTAAAATTCCTCTTTTTCAGCCACTCCTAGAATAGTGGGTCCCAAATTGTACCATAGACCAGCTCTGATAACCATTTTATCAATCCATGGTAAAAAGAGAAAAATAAGAGATGTATGAATTTTTCAAAAACTAAACCCATTTGCTTTTAATTACTGTTTGTCTTTTAAGACTCTGTTCTTCCTATTTTTCCTCACTTAATTGGAAATGTACGCATTTTATTATGTGTAAATTATGCCTCCAGTAAATTTGGTTTTTAAAAATGAATGAGCTCCCCATATGTTCACTGCAGCCTTATTTACAATCACCAGTCACCAAAGGAAGCTGCCCATATCTTGTCCATCAATAGATGAGTGGATAAAACAACTACGGGACACTTACACAATGGAATACTACTCAGCCATAAAAAAAGAAGAAAATTTTACCCTTTGCAACAGTATGGATAGACCTGGAGAACATTATGATAAGTGAAATAAGCCAGTCAGGGAAAGACAAATACCATATGATTTCACTCATATGTGGGATCTAACGAACAAAATGAACTAACAAGCAAAACAAAGACAGACTCCTAGATGGAGAGCAGATGACAGTTAGTAGGGGGATGATTAGAGGATGGAGGGATTGAGCAAAAAGGAAAATGGACTCAGCGTGGTCCTCAGTGTGGACATGGACAATAGTGTGGTGATTGCTGAGGGAAGGGAATATAAGCAGACTAAATGGTAATGGGAAAAAATACAAAAGATTAAATTTTTTAAAAAGTTAAAAAAAAAAAAAGCAAACAACTAGTGGAGAACTCTGGCCTGTCAGGCTCAGTTGGTTGAAGCAACTACGTGTAAACCAAAGGTCACGGGTTTGATTCCCAGTTAGGGCCCATGCCTGGGCTGTGGCTTCAGTTCCCAGTTGGGGCCCGAGGCAATTGATCGATGTTTCTCTCTCACATGAGTGTTCCTCTCACTCTCCCTCTCTCTCTCCCTCCCTTCCCCTCTCCCTAAAATCAGTGAGCATGTCATTAGGCGAGAATTAAAAAAATACCTAATGGAGAAAACATAGAATCTTTTAAGTTAATTAAAGCTATATAAAAGTTAGGTATTAATTTCAGTACATTATAAATAAAGTACATTGAAGTTCACTTAGATTGTTTCATTTTCATATTCAATTACAAAAAGTAGCTGGTGACATGGGATAGCTTTTGTATAACATTGGCAATCAATAATGTGTTAAAGATGGAACCATGCTCTCCAGGTCTCCAGGTAACGTCAAAGGAAAATGCACAGAGCTGAGAGCAGACTCTGCAATAAAAATGCAAACTATGCGGCCATTTACCTATGCTGTGTTGGAATTGATAGCACACAAACTTGGTTATGTTGAAAGCCGCAAGTATGAAGCTACACAAGAAATACAGCCAAAGGTGCTCTCAAAGTTTCTTTATTAACGTGAGAGAGAAGGCAATGGGTGTCGTCTTAGTGTTGCCTATCATCTTTTCCACTTTGCATAGCTCTCCAGAATGATGAACTGGAGTTCTTAGTTTTACTTTCTTGTTGCTATTTGTTGACATGTCAGTCCTCCAGCAATGGTTGTACCCTTTCTTTATTCTTGTGGTTTAATCCTAGGTTGATGTTGCAGTTATCACCATTGACATTTTTCATTAAGCCAACCATTCTTAGCCTTAACCTTTCCTAAAAACTATTTTGTCCTGGCTCTATGTTCATTTGCATGGAACGTACTGGATTGTCTGCTCAGCTAACCCTCTCGGGAACTGTGCACAGTGCAGGTTACAGTGGGGTAGCCAGCCTTGTGCATGTAATAACCAGCTCCTGGCCACAGCAGGCTGTCTAGGAGTAAACACATGATCCAAAATGGATTAATGAATTCCTTCCCAGGCATCTCATTTGGGAAAGAGAGAGATAGAAGCTCCTTTTTCAAAATGGCTGAACCAGTAACACACACTCGAAGCTGCTTGGCAAGCCTCTTTCCCTCTCACTGTCTGGGAAGGAGAGAAAGCCCCTGGACAGCAAAGAGCAGAGAGACAGGGTTGGGGGAGACCTTGAAAAGGCGGGCCCTGACCCCCACCCCCCTGCTCCCCGAAGCTATAGCTCCCACAGTTCTCCTGCAGCTGGAGTTCCATGACACGCCCAGGATCCTTCCAATAATGTCTTTGCTGCTTATGCCACCTAGGCTTATTTACTCCAGAATAACCTTAGCCACCTGTGATATTGTGATTTATAGTAAGAAATACATATTTAGTCTATATCCCAGTTCCAGGCACTGAGCTCCTAGACACCTTATAATTTCTTAAGTGATAAGAGCCCACAAAGGTGTCTTTTGTTATATTCATAAGGTGACTGTGGAAAGTACCCAGGGATGAGTGCTGGTTGCTAAGGGAACCAACTTTGTGATTAGAGAGTTGGAACTTTCAGTCCCAACTCCAGCCCTCCAAAGAGGGAAGAAGGACTGGAGGTTGAATTGATTGCTAATGACCAATGATTTCATCAATCGTGATTATGTAATAAAAACCTCCAGAAAAACCCATAAAGACAGAATTCAGAGAGTTTGGGGAGAGTTACACACTCAGAGGGCCTGGATGCTCTGCACCCTTTCCCCACACCTTGCCCTGTGCATCTCTTCCATCTGGCTGTTCCTGAGTCACATCCCTTAACAAACCAATGATCTAGTAACACGTTTCTCTGAGCTCAGTAAGCTGCTCTAGCAAATAAAATGAACGCAAGGAGGGGGTTGTGGGAATCTCCCATCTAAAGCCAGTAGCACAGGCAACAATCTGGATTTGAGACTGGCTTCTGAAGAGTGGGGCAGTCTTGTGGACTGAGGCCTTAACAGAGAGGGCGGGATGCTATCTCCAGATAGATGAGTCAGAACTGAGTAATTGTTTGGTGATGTGAAAAGAACACACAAGTCAAAATCAGTATCAGAATTATACTATAGCAGGCAGTAAAGCAGACTTAAGCAGATCAAGGAACATGGGCCAAGTACAGGTCACCAATAGGGTAAGTCCCAGGTGCCTAAGAACTGGCAAAGCTGGGAAAACAAGGACCTTTCCTCCCCTGGCCTTTCCTCCCTGGAGGTCACATCTAGTCCTCAGTTGCATTTCAGCTCCAGGCCCAGAAAAGCAGCAAAACCAGCCACAGCTGCCATCAGGACCAGCCGCACTGACTAATGACCCCCTGCCCAGGCACCAACGCCTTAGCAGAGACAATGACCCTGAAAGGTCACACCTGGAAAGCTGATGAATATTCTATTTCCTCCCCTCAGTCCACCCCTAAAATTCCCACCCATGAGCTCTTAGAAGAGTAGAAAAGGACCCAGGGCTCTCTCCCTCCCAGGAGCAGGGAGCACACCTTTCCCCTCCCCGCCCCTCTTCTGCTTCCCCCAGGGCATGTTCCTTGTCTGTCTATCTGTCTCTCTTTCTCCTCAGTTCCAAGGGCCCTTCTTTTGCTTCTGTAACTTGTTTCCTGAACCCATTCCTTCTACAGCTCACTTCTTCCACCTCTGTGACTTTGTAAATAAGCTTCCTCTTACAGTTTGAGTCTTGGTTTTGAATTCTTGTCCAGCCAGAACTTGTTGAACAAAGGGCCGGTCTGACCCACGGGGACTAACACCTGGTGCTGTTCTCACCCACCAACAATACCAACCAAGATGCCTTCCTTTAGAACTTCTGAACTCATGACAGAACTTTCTAGGGGGCCACGTTAGTTTTATTTTAAAATCTATTCACTTCTCCACATTTCCCCCTTGCTGAGCTTAGTAATGTGTGCACCCTTTGGTGCACACAATCAACTGGCAAAATTTTAGTAAAATAAACAACGTACCACAAAATCTTATATTTTGAAATAAATTTATTCTTATATGTAAATACATAAACATAGTCATTCTTTTTTAAATTCTTCAAAAAAGTCTCCATTTGCTGCAATAATAGACTCGATTCAACTTCAGAATCTTGAGCATGCTTTAACTTTTCTTTATCCATGGACATCATAATATTTTCAATCTTACCTTTAACAGCCTCTTCATTAGAACGAGGTTGTTTAATAACTTCTCTCTCACAAACACTGCATACATAATAGTCTAAAGGATTCGCATCTGGTGAACTAGGAGGCCAGATTTCCTTTGACCAGAGCTTGGGAACACTGACACTGAGAAATTCTCGCACCTTTTTCATGTTATGTGCTGGTGCACCATCTTGCTGGGGGATAAAATGACGTCCATTTGTGACTTGCTTCATCCACGGTACAACTACTTCTCTCAAAACATCAAGGTAAACATCCTGGATCTTCACTGATGGTCTCCTGGATTCTGTGTACAATATCTGGACTTGTGCAATTCTCACGTACTTTATGCCTTTTCCTTGTTGGTGTGGTGACATCAGGATCAGCATCATACACCTTCTTCACGTTATCAAGTGTACGTAAAGGGATGTTATTGAAGTCCTCAATTTCCTTAGCAGTTCTCCCTGCGCACAGTCCAGAAATTATGGTTCTTCTAACATTGTACTCCTTCGACATGATGGTTGCTCTCAGAATTTAATACTTTCTATCTGAAACAATGATGCTAAGACATAACCTTAGAAACATAGTTTTTCAAAATTAATAAGAAGGATGTGAAATAAGGAGATGCAAAGTTATTGCCAATTGATCGAGCGTACCCCGTATGGTTAGAATTTTGCCTTGTAAATCTTTCCATTCATCTTGCATCATCTTTCCTTTACAACCTCCCTCCATGGCATCCTTTTTACCTCTGTGCTTGTGGAACCAGGCCTTTCTCTCAGGTCTGCACTCTGTGTGGCCACACCCAAGATAAAACACATGGGCGTTCCCCTTCTGCCTTCTCATTCTGACACAAAGCAAGGCCATTCAAAACTGAGACATTTCCAAAACAGAACCAAGTATATGAATACAAGGAATAGGCCTTCAGTGGTCAGGGGAAAAGGGGTTGGGGGGAGGGGGGAGGCAGAGGCAAGAAAGGGGAGCAGCTTAGACAAGAACCTAGTATAAAGGAACCATGGACATGGACAACAGGGGGGATTAACTTTGGGGGGAGTGGGTGGGTGGGGAGGGGGACAGAGGGGAGCAAAAAGGGGACGGATGTAATACAACAACAATAAAATTTAAAAAAAAAACCTGAGACATTTGCTTCTAGCTGAATGAGAGACTTCCGTCTGACTTCTGGATAATTAATTCTCCCTTTCTCCTCAGCCATTTAGTATTGTCTTCCTGGATGTCTGTTATGAGTGACAATTGTTACATAGCACTTCCACTGCCATGAATCTTTTTCAGCCTGATGTAGCAACAGGATGACCACAGTTAAAAGGTACTTTATACACCTGCTGCTGACTGTGGTTGGGTGGGAAGATCATACAGAAAGACTGTTAAGCTGAGGTTCTGGTTTTGCTGGAAGAGGACCATACAAGCAGGGACCAGGCTCTCACCCCTCACTGGCCATGCTGGGAAGCCAGTGTGAAAACATGAGCTATAACAGGGCAGGCAGAGAATATGAAAGAGGGATGGACAAACACATCTACAACCAGACAAAGGCAATCCAGGAAAATAATGTGATTTCTATTAGTGCAAAATGACAATAATCATAAAATTGGAAAGTGGCTTAGAGGATGGGACTATAAAAAATCTTTGATCCCAGCCAGGGCACATAACCAGGTTGCAAACCAGGTCTCCAGTCAGGTCTGTGGCTGGAGGCAGGTGAAACACAACCATACATTGATGTCTCTCTCCCTCTCTGCCTCTCTCTCTTTCCCTCTTTCTAAAAATAATAAAATAAAATCTTTTAAAAAAAATATTCTTGATCTTATATTTAAAAAAAACAAAACAAAAAAAAAAAAAAAATCTTTGAAAGGGTCATTAGGAGGAAATGATTAACTAAATTATGGTAATTTATAGAAAAGTGACATTATAAAATTATGTAGATGAAAATATTGCACAATTTACTAGATTTAAAAGCAGGTTACAAAACAGCATAGTCTATTAGATCCAATTTCTACCTGAAAGATACACATGTACACACTGCTGGAAATATGTAATACTAGCTGCTTCACAAACTTGAAATGCATGCAAATCTGCATATTAACCAAATCTAGAGGTCCAGTTAAAACTCAGATTCTGATCCAGTAGGTCTGGAGTGGAGGTCTAAAATTCTTCCTTTTCAACGGGCTCCGATTAGCAGCAAGGATACAGACCAGGGTATTAACAATGAGGTCTAATGGATAACAAGACTGCTTATGTTAGCTTTCTTCTTCCTTAATTTACATTTATTTCCTAATTAGCTTAGGTTGAAATGAAAAACAATGGGTATGTGTTATTTTGCCATGAAAAAGAAATTATTTTTAAAAAGAGAAGATGGTAAAGATGGGAGATGTAAGAAAGCTGTCGGGAGGAGCCAATATAAAATTCAGGCAAAGGAGGGAACATGCCCACCTAAGAAAAGGGTGGCAGGACCCGGGGAAGAAGGGAAGGACATCTCTGATAACAAACTGGTGAGAGAGCTCTGGGCAAGTGGCATAAGAATTGTTGGAATCTGGGATATAAACAGAGACTTTTTATACATGGAAATAAAAGTAAAAGGTCAGAAGTGATAAGACAGGTGCAGACCTGAGCGGCCCAGGTGTGGGCCGCCCTGCCTGGTGCACATGGGAGTCCAACTGGGCCCACACTATATCAGGGACTAAAAAACTTTAAAGAAGGGTTTGTCCTGCCCTCTCCAGTTTGAAAGTCAGTCTCTATGAGGACCAAAAAATGCAATCTAGACACAACTGGAAAGCTAATGGAAACTTGTAGAAAGACACATCATAGATTATACCTAGCCCAGAATAAAGAATAGCTGGCTGACTCCAGGAATGTAGGAGTGAGGGAATCTCAAGACCATGGCTTGGTATAAAAAGCTGGGGCCTCCTGCCTCACTGAACTTGGGTAGAATGTGTGCCCCAAGATTGCATAGAGAATAAGCATTTGTTATCTACAAAAAATCCAACCTAAGCCACAGCCCCAAGAAGGCACTTACTTCCTTGCCTTTAAGTGACAGCAGAAATGAGTGTTGAGTGGTCAGAGCCCCACCCTTCGGCACAAAACACTGAGTGACAAGCCACAGACTTCATCAGATATCACCACAGATGGGGATGAAGTTCAAGGGTTCCCCATTCCTTAACCCACACCCAGGGCTGGTCTGAGACCTCCGGGAAAGGGACAGGTGGCAGGCATTATTTGTTATCAGTCACTATTAGTTGCTAGGCAACACTAAAACTAATGCAGACATCAAAATCATAAAGTGGTATTTACACAATGTCAATAAGTTAACAGAAGTCACCAACAAAAAAGATGGCCAGCAGCAGGCCTACATCCAAGCAGGAGAGTGCCCTCCACTGGACACAGGGACTTGGATAAACAGAAAGGAAAAAGATGTCTCAGGATCAGAAAGAAACCCTGACTACTTCCAAGACATAAAGGGGACACACAGACACATACAGAATAGTCAATGGATGCAGGGGTTTACTATCTCCAGACATATACAGTATAGAATGATTACTGGAAAAAATCACTAACCACCACTTAGAATGATGCTCTGCACTCACTCCCCTTTCCCTCAACCATTCTTAGGGCTTTTCCCTATGTCCATTCCCCCTCCATGGATCTCTCTTGCTTTCACTGAGAAAGAGGAAGTATTTCCTAGTAACAAAAACTATGTAGGGGACTGTCTGACGAAAGCAGGTCTGAGGTAGGCTCATTCTATGGGAGCCTGTCAGAGTCCAGGACCCCAGCAGCACCTGGCAGATGGCCTCCCTCCCCTCCTGCTCCTGGCTCACCCCCAAACTGCTGCAGCTCCACACTCCTCATCTCTCTTTTTTCCTTTTCGAACCCTAACCCAAGGAAGGATACACTTATTGATTTTAGGGAGAGAGGTATGGGGGTTGGGGGAGGAGAAACATTGACCAGTTGCTTCCATATGCAGCCCAACCAGGAATTGAACCTGCAATGTTCTGGTGCATGGGGCAGAGCTCCAACATCTGACCCATGCAGCCAGGGCCCCCTACCTGTCTTGCTTATTCATTCCTTCCCATCTGATGGGACTATATTCCAGTAAGTTCCTTACAAATGAGATACAATTCAGTTGTAACTCCTCCTTCACTTACACTACTCTATTAATTATACTACCTAAGCTTCTCTGTTTTTAGTACTTCTAATGTCTTAGGATAAGGTCTGCAGGCTGTGGTGCAATCACTACTGTGAGCCCTAAAACCACTTCTTCTAAAAGACTACCATTTAGCATTCCAGCATTCAGTGAAGAGGTCTCGGATCTTTGTGTGTGTGTGTGTGTGTGTGTGTATTTTTTAAAAACTATTTTTATTATGTTATTGTAGTTGTCTCAATTCCTCCTCCTTTGCCAGCTCCACCCAGATCCCCCACTGCCTCAGGCTATATATCCCCCAACCACTGTTCATGGCTATGGGTCATGCTATAAGTCTTTCAGCTACTCCATTTCCTATAGTGCACTTAAAACCCCATGGCTATTCTGTAACGACCTACTTGGACTTCTTAATCCCCTTAACGCTTCACCCATTCCCTTATACCCCCTCCCATCTGCTTTTCATCACTTTTAATACTTCATGCCAGCCCCTTGTTGCCTGCAAAATTTCTTTTGAGAAGTCAGCTGGTAGTTTTATGGAAATTCCTTTGTTGGTAACTCACTGCTTTCCTCTTGTTGTTTTTAAGATTCTCTTTTTATCTTTAATCTTTGGCATTTTATTTATTTTTATTTTTAAATTATTTTTTTTATTTTTTAAAAGATTTTATTTATTATTTCCAGAAAGAGAGGAAGAGAGAGAGGGAGAGAAACATCAATGTATGGTTGCCTTTCACCTGCCTACAGCCACAGACCTGGCTGGAGACCTGGCTTGCAACCCAGTTATGTGCTCCGGCTGGGGAATCGAACCAGCGACCTTTGGGTTCACAGGCCAGCACCTTATCCACTGTGCTACCAGCCAGGGCCTGGCATTTTAATTATGACGTGTCTTGATGCGGTTCTCTTTGGGTACAACTTGTTTGGGATTCTCTGTGCTTCCTGGACTTGTATGTCTATTTCCTTCACCAAATTAGGGAAGTTTTTTCAAATAAGTTTTCAATTTCCTGATCTTCCCCTTCTCCTTCAAGCACCTTATGATTCAGATGCTGGTACATTTAATGTTGTCCCTGAGGTTCCTAATCCTCTCCTTGTTTTATTCCATTCTTGTTTCTTCTTTCTGTTCCCAGTGAATGTTTATTTCTTCCTTTTGTTCCAAATTGTTGATTTGAATCCCGGCTTCCTTCAATTCATTGTTGGTTTCCTGTATATTTTTCTTTATTTTGCTTTGTATAATGTTCATTTCTTTCTTTATTTTGTGGCTATACTCAATCATTTCTCTGAGCATCCTGATCATTAGTGTTTTAAACTCTACATCTGGATAGGTTGGCTATCTCCATTTCATTTAGTTCTTTTTTGGGAGTTTTCTTCTCTTGTTTTATTTGGGCCATGCTTCTTTGCCTCCTCAATTTGGAAGCCTCCCTGTGTTTGTTTCTGCATATCAGGTAGAGCTGCTTTGACTCTATGTCTTGGTGGTGTTGCCTAACGTAGTAGGTGTCCTGTAGGGTCCAGTAGCACAGCCTCCCCTATCACCCAAGCTGGGTACTTGAGGTTCACCCTTCATGTGGGCTCAGTACACCCTCTTCTTGTAGTTGAAACTTGGTTGCTGCTGGCAGGTCAATGGAAGGGAGTTACCCAGGCCAGTCAGCTTCAAAGACTGGCTGTGACCGCCGACCACCAAACTCTTCCCCCTGTGGAGGATCAGCTGTGCAGGGACAGGGTGGTGCTGCTCTGGCGGGGGTGTAACTGTCCACTGGGTGCAACAGCACTGAGGTTGCCTGGATGGTGCTAGGCCAAGGTCAGCCCCCACCTTGGCACTTTGTCTGGGGCACTTGCCTGAGCTATAAAGTGACTTGAGGTGCCTACAGCTTGGAGATCCCCAGGTGAAGCCAAGGTGTGACTCTAGGGTGGCTGCTCCTGGTGCTCACTGAGGGCAGCTGTTGCTTGTTTGATAGGATGAAGGACGATGTGGAGCTTGAGCCAAGACCAGCCATTCATATGGAAAAGAGCTTGGGTGGGCCCTAAAGTTGGTAGGGTGGAATCTCTGGAGATCTCCAGGGTGGGGCAAATAGTTAGCCACATTGATAGTCTCAGATAAGGAGGGCTCCAAGAGAAACAACAGCCTCTGCCTGCCATTCTGTCTGAGAGAAAACTGTTCCCCAGCAATCACTTTGATGCCAGACACCTCAGTTCCTCCCTGTATGTCACTGGTGCCTTTCAAGCTGCTACTCCAGTGCCGGACCTCAGAGGGAGTGAGTCTGAGTAAGTCCATGTGTAGGTTTTTTAAGAGGAACTGCTTGGGGCGCCAGCAGTTTTTTCCACCAACTCAATCCTTGCTGGTTTTTGTAGCCAGAAGTTATATGGACTTATCTTCCTGGTGTTGGAACCCTGGACTAGGGGGCCTGGTGTGGGGCCGGGACTCCTTGCTCCCAAGATACCCGTCCTGAATTTTTATCCACCACATGTGTACGTGGAACCAATCTGTTCTGTGTCTTTGCCCCTCCTTCCAGTTAGATGGATGTAGTTTCTTTACTTCCGTTCAACTGTATTTGATGGTTGTTCTACATTTTAGTTGTAATTTTAATGTTTTTTTGTGCAAAGATGTGAGCCACGTCTGCCTATGCTGCCATCTTGACTAAAAGTTTTCAGTTGTCCTCTAAGTTTGCCTGACTCTCAGCCTTTATTTTTCACAGTAAAAAGTTCTAGCCTTTTTCTGGCTTACTCTTGTGTACAAGCCACTCCTCCCTCTGGTTAGTTTAAGGACACTCGGTGTTCAGGCAAATTACTGAAACTAACAAGGGGGTGAAGGGAACCCCTGATTTACAGCTGGCTGGTCACCTGTGTTGGAGGCATGGACTTGGGATTGGTGTCTGAAATGGGGGCTGTCTTGTGGGAATGAGCCCTTAACCAGTGAGGTATGAACGGACTCTGCAGAGTGTCAGAACTGCTTGGTGCGAGGAAAGCCCCCACATATGTGGTGTTAGAAGTGTTGCGAGCAAAAATCCGTTCACAGTCATAGTAATAGCCTTTGGTCCGTGACGATGTGGGTCCGATCATAATGGATGTCATTCCCTGGTACCATGATGTCCTTAGTGACTAGTAAAGATGATGGGGTTATTTTACTCCACTGCTTAGTGGACTCAGGCTGCTACTTTAAAAAAAAAAAAACCAAACATGCATTAATTCTGTGAGCCTCCTGACTTTCTATTCAGTATGACTCTAAATATAGTTGCTCCTATAAATACTTCCCTCCTCTTTCTCTTAGGCTATCTCCTGTACCTTCTTGCTAGTTTGCAGACAGGATAAATCACATGACCAGGGTTACTGGTAACCCTGGATGGATGTATAATTCCGAATCTCTGGAGTCTGGCCTGAGAGTGCTCTGTGCTGAGTACACCAAGAGAGTGTATTGTCAGTTTTACACTCAGGATTGAATTTATCTTATGATTTTACTTAATTTATTATTTATGTTCAAAAAAGCATATAATGCAACTTACTAAGAGAAAACTTTACAAGTAAAGGAAATATCACTGAGGACATAAAATGCAAGGCACACCATTGGGGGAAAGAAACCGGGGACTTTGATGCACGTTAAATTTTAAAATGTCTACTTTTGGTCTAAGTAAACTTAGACTATGGCCTGTTGGCATGCTTATCCATAGAATTAAGGAGAAAGCTATCCTAAAATGACGTTATTGAGTGTTATTATTCCTATTCCATCTCATATCCCCGAATATCTTTCATAATTTTGGAGCGTGATTTCAATTTATCAAGTTTCCATGTAAGAAAATGTCAGTGAAACCACGGACATGGACAACAGGTGGGATTGACTTTGGATGGGTGGGGAGGGGGACAGAGGGGAGCAAAAAGGGGATGGATGTAATACAACAACAATAAAATTTAAAAAAAAACAAAACTAAATCAGGTGAAACCAGACTGTGTAAGTTACCACCACCCTGACCTGCGCACTCCAGGGAGTGTGAGCATCAGCCAGCGGCGCCATTAAGCCTGTCTTGAGCCCGGAGTCCCAGCAATGACTGCTCTGGGAGTCAGTCTCTAACTCCCCATGGCCTCCCTGTCCAGTCTGTCCTCCTCACTGCAGCCTGACTTGATTTCCTTGCTCACACTGCCTTCCTGTGCTAAAACCTGCCAGTTCCACAATGGATACAGAGTCGGTACTCCCAGGCTGGCCAGCCCAAATGCAACAGTTTTGTCCCCTACTCTCCGCCACTCTAGGCTTCCACCCTCCACCTTCCTCTGTCCTCAGCCACACTCACTCACACGCTGTCCTGGAATACCATGGGCCCAGGCTGACCCTAGACCTTTCTTTAAGCTGTTCCTTCTTCCTCCATACAAACCAATTAGTCTCCCAAAACCTCCAAAACCACCCCCTCCAAGAACTCAGGAGGTTCTTCTGTCTCCCTGGGTGTGGCCCCTCCCTCATTCCTGACACCTAATTTACTATATTCACACTTCATGGTCAGGGCTATTCAGAAATGTGTTTATCTCCCCTACCAGCTGAGCCCCTGGAGAGCACTCTGCTTTCCCCATACCTCCCAGCACAGGAGCTGAGAAGACAGCTGTCTGAAATGAGGGGACAAGGGGAGATGGACCCTTCTCCTAACCATGCCCGGCCCCTGCCCACACAGAACATGAGCCTCTGCACACTTACGGTTTCCACAATTGAGACCACCAAGACCAAATGGGCAACTGCAAGTCAACAAAGAAAAATATCAAGAATGAGTTTCAAATCTCAAAAGAAATCATCATTGAAGCGATTTACTAATTCCCAAATCAGGTTTGTAACAAATTCATCAGAGTAAATGAATATGGAGCCTACCTCATACAGGTTTCATTTTCAAGCCTGTATCCATCTTCACATGCTGACAGAGAAAAGAACAGTCAGTGAATGTGTCTATCTCCCTTGGCCCAAATTGACAATTAATTAAACCCCAGACACCCTAAAGTCCACAAGAATATTGTAGAACCAGATGGCCACGAATAGTTTTAAAATTATCTATTATCTGGGCTAAATATTGTTATCAGTTCAACTCCTAAATTAAAAATATTTTTTTCTTAACCTTTTTGTGGCTCTCAGCTTCCCATCTATAAAGAGGAAATAATAATAACAATAAATAATAATATCTGATAATACTTAGTTTCTTGGAGGGGATGAGGTAAAATAAGGCATGCAAATGGCTTAGCATAGTACCTGACCCATAGCAACCACCAAATAAATGTTTTAAATTACTTTCCAGCAAATGCAATGCTTTGTGGATGGAAGTCCTGTATGGGCCTTGTGTAACATCATATATACAAAAACAAGCGCTTCACCTTCTTTAAGTCAAACCTGTAACCTGGGGCTGGCCCCACTGGTCCCCTTCCAAGAGTTAGTGTGTGGCATACTCTGGGCTCTGGTCCTAGTGGCTGCTCAGTTTTCATAAAAGAAGCTTTCCCTATCATCTATGCAGCAGGTATCAGACATATCTAGGTGAGCCCCAATCAGCACATCACGCAAGAATGTAACTTTGATCCTCCTGGTACTTCCCTTAAGGGCTGTGGTCCAGCCATTCCTCTCAATCAGAAGTTCCTGAGTTTAATTTGATCACAGAACATTTCAACTCTACTCCGCTAACAGAACAGCATGAGCCACAACACATACTTGGATGAATGCAGATAATGAAAAAATGGCCTCATAGACAAATCCACTGCTGCAAGAAACATTATTCATTAATATATGGTATATATTGCACAAAAATATCTTGGATAAGAGCCAGTACAGTGTAGGGTGGCGATCCCTGAACAGAAAGCGCACAAGCTAACGGTGAGATGTGAGGGCCAACAGCGAGCTTGGCTGGGGGAGGGGGAGGGGGAGGGGGAGGGATAGATGGAAGGGGAGGGGCCTGCCCTGCAGGCTGGGACTTAAGAACCGGCAGACTTCCGACTTTCAGCCTCTTCCACTAGGGATCAATGCTCAATAATGTTAACTACACAGATGTGTTTAAGCTTTCTTCTGTCTTCTTCTTCTTCTTCTTTTTTTTTTTTTTCCGGTTTCAATGTATGCCTGCCTTTCACCTGCCTCTAGCTATAGACCTAGCTGGAGACCTGGCTTGCAACCTGGTTATGTGCCCTGGCTGGGAATCAAACCAGTGATCTTTGGGTTCACAGGCCAGTGCCTTATCCACTGAGCCACCAGCCAGGGCTTTTCCTTCTACGTATTTTTTGATGTTAGACATTAAATGTTCCTAGCATATACTTTTGTTGTCATAGACTATAGGAATATTACAAGAGTTTCGTGGAACAGTTGGGCAAACATTATTTTTAAACCATCACATTCCCTCACAGCAGATTGCAAGAGCTAGGAACCTGGACTGCACTGTTCCAGCTCTATGGAACTGCTTTCCCTGAGCTACATTCTCTGGTATGGAGGGCTGTCTAGTAGAAGTTGCAGTCTGGGCAAGTCCTGACTGTAGGTGCTGTGGGCTGTTGTGGACTTCAGCCCACCCACTCAGGGACCTCATGCTGAAGATGCCCTGGAGACACTTCTCTTGGGCCCCCAAGTTTAGAAAGGTGGGGATGCTCCTCAACAACTGGGCTTTGTTTTGTGATCCCCACCTGTTTTCAGAATCATGTTTCTGTATTTGCCTCAGTGTCCAGGAAGCTCAGAGCTTGAAGGAATGGCCTACCTTTGGCAAACAAACAGAACCAGATGATGTATCTTTCTATATAGTCACTTTCTTTCTAGTTGCAACAGGGCAGTCATTTTATTTCTCCTTCAACCTGATTTACCTTTTAAATAAAATCTCAATTTGTTACATGGATTTTCATTAGGTACTTCAATTTGCTTTTGTGACAAGACAGCGCATAATCATGTCCCATTAAGGAAGGAGGAGCCTGGCCCCTCCCCCAAATTGGTGACACTTTGGAGTGCTCTGCTGGCCTGGACCATCTCAGGTGTGGCCTTGTCTAGGCAACAAGCTGAGCTCCTGCCTCCAGGATGTGGGAAACACCAGGCTGCCACTGTCCGCAAGCTGCGGCAGGCCATGGGGACTTGGGAAGTGCCCCTGGAGGACCCATGACTGTCTGCAAGGCAATCAGTGGCATCCTCAGTGACTCGTCCCCACCTATTTCAGCACCGAGGCAGGCTGATGTCACACCAGTTTGTTCTGTCCTAAACACTTTTTCCTGGACATATTTATATCAATCTACCCACCCAACCCTCCTCAGCTGAATGGGCGCTTTCCACCCTATCACTGCCATCCAGGGACATGGAAGGCCCATCTGTCACCCCACCTGCAAGCTGATGGATCAGGCTGTTTTCACTTAGCTTCGGAACTATCCTGACTCTTGATACAATGAAATTTCTTTATTTCGAATGGGCTCATTTATTCACCAAAGACTGGTACTACTGGGGACTTGGAGCTATTCTAGAAGCTGTTGGAGGAAAACCTGATTATGAGGCACTGCAGTGCACTTCATCACCGCCCTCTAGAGGGCCTCTGAGCCACAGAGCACTGGAGAGAAAATGAATGTGGGCATAGTCAGCACATCCACCCAAACTGGTCTACACCATTGATAAGGAACAAAAGAAAATTCAAGCCCTCTGACCTTTAAAGAAAATGGGTAGAGTCTTAAAAACTCTTTCCTTCTCTTGTAGGAAACTGACTCAAGACCTGCCAATCTTGTCCTATCACATTTGCTGCCCTGTCATCCTCCTGTGTGTTTAGCAGAGTTTGTTGAGCACCACAGTATGCTAAACATATTCTAGACACAAGTCCCACCCTCAAGGCACTTGTGGTCTGGTGAGAGAAAGAAACCTGCAAACAGGTAGCTGGAATTCGTCCTGATGCCTGCATCGTGGAAAGAGGCTAAGACACCTATTTTAATTTTATATGACACTTGGAAAATCTGGTAAAGACACTTATGTAAAGACATTTTTATGTGAGACACTAAGAGAGAGAGAGAGAGAGAGAGAGAGAGAGAGAGAGAGTGTGTGTGTGTGTGTGTGGTCACATGGGACAATGTGACCATGCTAACGTGCAACTACAAATTGCAAAGACTTAAAAAACATACCCACACCTCTATCTTCCATTTATACAGGGGACTGACCACGCATTTGTAGGGTCCAAAAGGAGACTTGTAAATGCCATTGTGCTCCAGTACCAATGGCCAGAAGATGTCACTACTGACTCATCAGAACCCAGTCGACAGGGCTGTGCCCTGAAGAGACCCTGAATGCACTCACCAGAGGCCTGAGAGCCACAGCTGAACACCTAAGGAATAAGGACCTGCTGAAATGATGGTTTGCAGTGTCTCAGCAGTGATCCCAGAAGCTAACCAAGGTTTCTTTGCATTGTTTCTTGGGTCATTATTTGAGAAACATAGACCACCAGTGCCTGAGTCATTGCATGTGAAAAATCTATGACAGTTCTGTTATTGCTAATGCTAGTCTGTGACATAATTATGAAACTGCTGACTGGGAAACAGAGGGGAAGTGGCTCGGCCCACCAGGAACAAAAGAGGCAGGGACATTCTTAAGGCCATCAGAAATGCCAGAGGCATGGCATACTGGGGCCAGCACGCCCACCGTCCCTCCCCCTCCTACTGGCCACACAGCGCTCCAGCACAGGGATTTTAGCAGCGGTCACCTTCCCCCAGGAAGTGAGGCTCAATAGTGCAGTTTCTAAGAAGGGTGCAGGCCACTTTTCATTAAACCAGATAAGATGGAATACAGAAGCACCATCTCTTTGCATCAAAGCATCAGCCTGATGTGGTGCTGAGAAATGCTGTGAGGCTGTCGTCACTGGCTCACTGCACAGCCTACATGCAGAGCTGAGGCTGTGCACTTTCACAGTCTTCTGTATATAAACCTTAGTCACAGGGCCAGAAGCGCAGGATGAGAACACTGCCCTGAAATGTATTTTTATCCTCTCCTGACAGAATGAGTCCCCAAGTGGGAAGTTCTGACAGAAGTGGCATGCCACCTTTCCCAAGTATGTGACTTTTACTCAGATTCCAGTACCCCTGTCAGCAGCAGGGACAGTGAGTCAAATGCCTTCTAATGTGATGCAATGCTTAAAGCAACATTCTGGCCTTCACAGTGCTCAGTTTTTCTGGTGATCAAATACTACAGCCTCATCTAGTAGGTCAGAGTACACGGTGCTTGGCACTTGGATTCATCTTATATCACACGCTATTCACTGAGCAGCCTTTAATCCCTAACTAAATGAATTTAAGCCTCACCTAAAAGGTGTGCAGAACTTCCTTTCTGCCCTCAAGCACTTGATAAAAGCTTTAAAACTAAGGCTCATTGATTCAATAACCTGGGTAGAAGGTAAGAGCAAACGTGTATGGGTACAAAGTACAGCCACGTACACTGCCTTCTTGACTTCTCAGAGGAAACAGGATCCCTGACAAAGTTACTGCTGGGATATTGATACCGACTGTGTGAGGCCAAGGTGGACCTGGACCACGTCCCTGGTCGCATCAGAACTCTGTACACTGAGCACAGCTTCAGCTAAAAGGGACAGCCTGACTCTATGCTCGTGTTACAATTTTAAAAGAGTAACAGATAATAGAATAAAGCTTTGGGAATTAAAACAAAAATTTTTCTAACTTCCTTAAAGTGGGGGGAAAAAAAGAAAGAAAGAAAGGAAGGAAGAAAAGAAAAGGTGTTGCCGCCACAGGCGTTCCATTCTCTTTTCTTTCCCTTTGCATCCAGTGGCCAGGCCCAGGCAAGGTCAGAGATAATGCTATTATTCTAAGGAGATAATGTATTCTATCCCGCTGTGACCAAAATGAAAAGGACCAGTTACCCCAAGTTCAGAAGGGACACACCTAGAACAGGAAGAGAGCCCTTGGCACAGTGAGGCCCATCTGGGACACACAACGCCCAAGCCCCTGCAGTACCTCGGCAGGAGTGGTCCATCTTGTTGAACTGAAAGTAGCCTGACTTGCACTGACACAGTGCGACGCCGTCCAGGTCAGTGCAGATGGCAGTCTCTTTGTCACATTCTGGAGTTTTCCGCTTACACAGGCTGCCCGCTGGAGTGGAAAAACAAGACGGTGAAATAACAAAATCTTCTAGACTTCAAACCTTAACTTTCATGAACTTTCTATCCCCAGAGGCTCTGAGAACAATTTTCCAAAAAGTGTACACGATGCACACTCCATTCAGAGGTCCACTCTGCCTCTGCCATGCCTCCTGTGAGCCTGGTCACTAAAAAGTCACACAGCATGCAGCAAAACAGAGAAACCCAGAAGAAATGGTGCAATTCCCAACTCCAGCATCCACTGCATATCCGGCCCTTGCTTTAGGACTGCGGGGGTGAAGGGGGACAGGTTGGGGTGGGGATCGACACAAGCCTGGAAGCTGTGACCTCGTTCTTCTGAGAGAGCAGAGCACCTCAGAAAGCATGTGTCCACGCTGTGCCTGTGCAGCCTGAAGGACGCAGCTCGCTCCTGGGGGGGTGGCTTGCTGCCAAACACAGATGATTCCAAACAGAAGTGTGGAAGGCAATCTGCTTTCTGGGGGCTGTAGTTTAATTATGTCCCCAGTCTGCCTCCCCAGTACGTTGACTATCTATCTCCAAGCTTATTTGTGTCTGGTCTGAAGCACCTTGCATGGAGACTGGGCCACGTACATACAGCGCTCGATACGTACATGCTAATGGGGGCATCGGACCACCAGTCATCGGGTCGCCCAGAGAGATGGGCAGGCAGAGAAAGAGTGCATCTTTCAGGCCTCCTACCGCCTTCCCCTATTTGTTACATGTGTATCCACCTGTCTATGTCCAGCTCTGGGCACACAGCCATGTTCATTTCATGGATCATAAGTAACCATTTCGTTATTATCAAAAATGTACTCATGTTGGGCATGTGGGCCTCCCTGAGACTGTACATTGAATATTCTCTGAGGCTGTATGCAGCAGACAGACCCTCTCTGAGGTTGCATACAGCAGACACAAAAAGGTACATTTTATCATCTAAGATAAGCTGACAAAAAAAGATACGTGTAATTGGGGTACATAGATGATAGAACAAAAATATAAAGCCAGCTGGAGAGTAGGCAGTAACTAACTCAGACCCTGCACAGGGCAAGGCCAGCCTGCTACGTGCCGTTGTTGGCAGACAAGGGCAAGTTCAGAATGGGGATTGCGCCACGAAAGGGCAATGCATATACGTGATGTGCAGTGAGGATGGTCTCTCTTCTCCCACCTTAGGAAGACATCAACCTATACAGAAACCAGCCCTTAACACAGAGAAGCTAGCCCTGGTGATGGGAACTGACACCCACACGGGAGGGTTTAGGGGATGTCCCCAAATCAGCCTCCCTTCCTGAGTTCTGAGAGCTTGGGGCTGGTGGATGCCTGGTCACAGGGAGGTAAGTTCAGGACACAACTTCAGTTCTCAGCACCAAATTTCCTGCCTTTATCAGTGGAAGCTGGCGTGCTAAATGAGAACCCTATTTGCGTGTGTGATAGAATTTCCTTTATTTATTGTAAGGAGTTTGTATTTATAGGAGAAAAATAAAAAATGGAAAATCTCACCAAGCAAACACTGCAAAGCTGGCACCAGAGAGGTTCCAAAACTCACAGTCCCTCAAGCTGTACTTTCTGAAAGCTCTCCAGTCTTCACCCTTAATCAGATGTACCCCCAGGGCCAGAGGTTGCCCTGCTGGTGCCAGCCCTGCTGAGCAGCCAGCCTCAGTTGCCTGGCCTGTGTAAATATTTTCTGGAACCCAATGTCGTGTTCTCCTCCCATCCCGCCCATTCATCCTGCGTGCTGGTGAACTACCCACCTGCTGAAGCCACCCTGCCCTGCGCAGAAGCTGGTTCATGGGAACGCAGGAATGGCTAGCCCTGCCTCTGCCATGGAGAAGCCACTATCCTAAAAATTCCTCAAGTACATTCTATCATAAATCCATCAAATGGAATCATGCAGAATCCCATTTTCATGTTAAACCTGGTGATGTGATTTTTCTATGTCCACAATTCCCATGGTCCTTCCTGGGCATGACATCTGTCAGACAGACAATGAGAACTTGTGTAAAGGGAAGGCAAAGACCCTGCACGGGGGATTTCCAAGGGCTCTAAACCTCTGGAGGCACAAGCTGCGGGGTTTTGAAAGGTGAGGAAGTAGGTATTTTGTGAGCTGAAGAATAAAAACCTGCCTTCCTAATGGCCATCTCCAGAGTAGCTTGGTGCCACCTGGATGCTGGCAACACCCAGATGTCAGAGCCTGAGCGCTCCTGCCGGGCATGCCAGTCTCAGCAGCACTCGGAAAGGTGAGCCAGAGTCCACCCTGAGTGCATCGGTATAACCTAGGGGAGTCCTAGGATTCAGAACAGGGAAGTGCGCCTGCATTCAGCCAAGGGGCCTGGCCATCTTTGTTTCCAGGAGCTTGGAAAGGAGAGGTGAGGCATGTGTGGGGACAAGGGGCTGTGCAGGGTATCTCCAGACCTTTTCAATTTTGCGGTGAACCTAACACTACTCTAAAAATATTCTACTCTTAAAGAACGGAACCTCAGCAAGGAAAACGGGAGCCTTCCCATGAGCCACAGGCCCCCAAGCCGTTGGAAGGAGGGTAGTCAGGGAGTGGGCGGGGCTGCTCTGAGTAGGACCTTGCCAATCCATATATCTGGTCACTTGATTTGCAAGGCATGAACTGCATTCGCTGGGGACAAATTTGGAGCCTCACACAATGCTGACCATAGAGCATGTACTCCCTAAGTGTGTGCTCAATTTAAAGGCCTCCTGCCTGCTCTGTGGGGAGGACAAATTAGGACCCTTGTGTCACAATAAGAAAGAGTAAAGCCAAAAACTGTTGCCTCAGAGTTTAGAGCACAGTCTATCGGGCATTAATTTTTAGGCTAATTCCCCAGTGCAGCTGAAAGATAGCAACTTCAACTCCAGAAAGTTTGGCTTTGTTTTGTTTTGTTTTGAATGATTAACTAGCTCTGAAATAGGCCAAAGGTGCTGCGTTTATCCCAGAGTGACAGGTTCACTCCCGACGTGCTGGCTCAGATGTGAGGAGAGCTCACAGGCCCGGCCTCACAGAGCCCTAGCGCGGGGAGGGTCCTGGATCTACCAGCAGGCTCAGTACTGAACCTGCTCCTACAGACCAGCTCAGCGTCTGGGCGATGGAGGGAGGTTCCCACAGATTCCACATCCTACTTGTGTAGTAAAATGAGCTGAGCAGAGCCCACTTTGATCACTCACAACTAGGCAGCAGGGACAAGCCTCCTTTTCAAGGAAGCACTTGAACTCCAGCATTGTCCCATCCCAGAGGCAAAATCTCCCCTCTGAGACCAAATTTGCCTTCAAACTTGTATCTAAACCCTCTCCCTATCTGCTTTCTGCTAGATGTACCACAGACGCTTTTTGGCCAAACAGATAAAGCAAGGACAAGAAGACAGAGATTATCTTGCATGACCCTGGGCAGCCTGTTCTACACTGTTCTGGTCTCCTTTCTGTGCACTGGTGATGTGCAAATAAGCAAAACTGGCTAGTAATACTGCACATGCTTTTTGTACTTCATGGCATAGCCTGATGAAGGTCTAGGGTATGTGAACATCTGTCTCTCCAGGAAGAGTAGGGACTTTTCAAAGGAAAGAAGAGTGAGTTCTGCTTCATTACATCAGCTCCTGTATAGGAACGGAGGGGCAGCACGCCAAGGACCGGGTGAGTTCAAGACTGTGTGTGAGCACAGGCACGTGCACACAAAGGTCTTTTGCTTAACACCCATTTCCAAGACAGCTGGGCTCTGTCACAAGCTTTCATGGACCTGAGATCTGAAGGCCTTACATGTCTATTCTAGGTCTGTGCCATCTCTTACCTCTAAAGATCCGCCTCTGAGAACCTAAGAGCTGGCAGACCTCTGCAGAGGACCTGCAGGAGTTGAGACATTTCTGCATGCCGTCGGCCAGGTCAAACAGCGTCACATTGGAGGCCAGGGAAAAGGTGGTTTGCAGGGACATGACCACAGTGCTGGACTCTCTAGAGGCAAAGTGTGCAGGTTTTCAATTGTTCTAAAATGACATGTGGGCCCCAAGGCTTTTGAAAAGCAAGTGCCTTCCCCACTGTCCAGAGAGAATGGGACAGCATGAAAGTCCACTGATGCTGGCCCTGGGTCACACTGTGGCTGGGTCAAAACACAGCCCAGTTTAATTGCTGCCACCCCGGTAAGAACATCCCACCCTGCCCTTTCTAGAGACTGGTTCATAAGTGAATGTACTCACCTAGAAGCATGAACTGTGGATCGGGTATAACCAGGTAACGTGGAAAAACACATATTTAACTGAAAGAAAGAATAAATTTGTTGTTAACTGTTAGACAAAAGCCTTAGACTTGGAACCAATTTCCTAATTTGAAAATTAAGCAGGCATTTTCCAGCCATCAGGTTATCAGCAGAGGCTTTAACAGAGAAGTGGTGTCCTTTTCGTGTTCCCTTCTTACGCCTTCCTGTGCTTATGCTATTTTCTATGAGCACAAAGGAAGAGAAGTAGATAGTAAATCAGTGGGGAAAATCTTGGCAGGAGCAATGTTCAGAACAGCCCCTTGGAGGTAAAACATCTTCAAAGACGCAGATCTCTTCTAAGACCCAGGGTTTCGAAAACTCAGAGGCAAATGTTCATTTGGACTTTGTGTCATGAAGAAGCCTAGTGAAAAGGCTGGTTCCCCGCGACCCCAGGTCTGGCAGGTCCTACACAGACCCCTCTTACTCTACAATGAATTGGTCCCGCTCAAAGACAGGCCCTCCTCCAAAGGCTCTCCACAGGAACTGCATGAGGAGGGTCAAGGATCCTTTGGTTGAAAGCAAATTAAGACTAACTGCCTGTGTTTGCCTTGTACCCTCAGAAAGAGCAGGATATCACTCTAGGGCATAAAGGAAGTACCACGCCGGCTTCCCTGTCCCTCCAGCACTGGGGCCAGGAGTTCCTTTTAGGCAGCAGAGGGTCTCAATACCTTGAACAACACAGACCCACCTGGCTTCAAAGCCTATGTGTCAGATACAACTCATTCCTCAGAAGATGGATTCAAACATGGGAGGTCATCCCGCCCTTAGTGGCTTTGCATGACACCACTTTTTATGCTGCTATGCAGTGATGTATTATTAGCATTATTACTTAAGCTTGTTTTCTCCCCAAGTAAAACCAGAAGTGACATGTTTCATAATAGAATGGCATCTGGGAAAAGGTCACTTGAGTGGCTTCTCCAGTCACTGCCTAAATCTTCACTGTTTCCTGGGGTTGAGATGTCGCTTAACTAATACACTGACACTGGGTAAAAGTCAGCAAGTCACAGTCGTCACTGAGCATCCTGTCATGGAAAGGATGACCCCTGGGCATGGGGTTCAGAGCCCCTACACTATCTTAGAAGGAAATATTGACCTGCAGCACAACCAAGAGGCAGGCGTGGTAGGCCGAGTACAACACCAGGCATAGGGTCAGAAGACATAAAAATAGACATAAAACCCACTATATAATAAAGAACTAAACCCTGCCCAAAGAGCGGTCAAGTTCTTGGCTCCTGGGAGGTCATCTCTAAGCGTTTGGAATGGTCTGCCTTTGTTTACCTGGAGGCTTAGGCCACTCTGGATAGTCCAGCAACGTGAATTATGGTGAGGACTTTGAGCTACAGTGTGTGCCCCAGACCTCCAGAGGGGCTGGAGGTTGAGGTCAGCTATTATGGGCAGTTGGCTGTAATTTCAGCATATGGGCTGCCAAAGTGAGCACTGCAGATTGGCTCCACACACTAAGACTTGAGTAGGTTTCTCAGGCTGGCCGTACTTCACAATCATCATACATGCTGCTGCCAAGAGGAGTTAGTGCTACCCATGGCTCCGCAGGGAGAGGGTGCTGCAGGCAGAAGGTGGGATCCTCCCGACTGCCCCATATGCCTCTTTTCCCTTGTTGATCATGATCTGGATCTTTTCACTGAAATAAACCATAACTGTGGTGTAACAGCTTTCAGCAAGATCTTTGAGTCCTAGTGAACTATCAGATCTGAGGGTGGTCTTAGGGATCCCAAACTTGCAACTGGTGTTGAAATGAGGGTTGTCTGTTCCCTGACTTTGTACTTGCTCTGTGCAAGCTCAGGTAATGTCCTTCATTTCTGGAGCCTGTCAGGTTTCCATTGGTAAAGCAGTACTTTTCACAGAAGTGAGGTACCTGTCAAAGTACCTGATGCAGAGCACATGCTCAGTAGGCACAAAAACAGGAGTGGAATCTAAACTTTACACAAATAAAATCCACAGCCCTATAAAATCCTATGGGTTTTGGTTAATATACTAACTCTCACCCATAAAGAATAAAATAGAAATAAGAAAACAGCTGATCTCTAAAACTTATTTTAATGACAAATTTCAATTTTGTAAACACCAGATCTTAGGTAGCAGTTGAGAGGCAAAATTTACTATCTGAGTTTCATTTTCCTCTCTTCTTTCTTCTTCATTTTCTTTTTCTTTCTGTCCTTTTTTTCCTGACAGAAAGTAAGCAAAGAGGGGAAGAAGAATCCAAGTCCTCTAGATAATCTATGCAGTGGATTATCACCCCTGGGCAGTTGGGATGGACTGCACTGCCTTCAGGGTTCCCTTGAGGAAAAAGAGCATCAGCCCCTCCAGGCTCCTGATCACAGACAGAAAGCCCACAGCCTAGCAACAGCAGAGATAGCACAGAAGGATTCCCTGGGTTGTTTCTTTTCACGACAGCTTTTACAGGTTCATGTCACCTAAATGTCTGTGACTATCAGTTTGCACAAGGAAAAAAATGCTAAGGCCGGGATAAAGGCTGCACATGAGGACAAACTCGAAGAAACACTTCCACTGGAACCGCTAGTTCTCAATGCCTCCCTTCTATTTCCGAGAGAACTTTTATTCCACCATGAAGTTTCTCTTCTGAACATAACAGAAATGAACAGCCCAGCAGACACATCTAATCCCCAGGAGGCGCCCAATTCTGAATGAAATCTGTTCTAGAAAGCAAAGGACTAGAAGGAAGAGGTCTTTCAGAAAACTTACTGTTTTGGTGATCTCATTTTCAACTGCAAGCAGGTCTGAATGCTTTTCCATCGTGGTGTTAAACATTTTCTTTAATTTAAACTCCGTCACGAAGGTTCTAACTGAAAATAAAAACATAACCTGTTAGGCTGCACAATAATAGGCTGACCTACATAGCTGTTTGTTTGTAAATTCTGGGGGCATCTAGCTTTGCTCCACCTCAAAGGACCATCTCTGTGCATTTCCTCCTCCCGGAGAGTGGAGACCATCTCTCCCTCCCTGGGTGCCTCTCTAGGAAATTGAGCCCGACTGAGCTGAAAGTCCAGACTAAGTAAACCTTTGAGGAGGGACTCCAAGGAGACTTTTGTGTGTTTGTGGGAGTGGCTTTCCCATAACAAATGCCTAACAAAACTGTGACAAAGATGAGCTGGCCTAAATAACACCTTCCTGGAAGTGAAAACATGGGTCTAGACACACACACACAAACGCTCATCAGGCCCATCAAGCCTTAGAGAGAGGAAACCTCTTGCGCTATATAGGTCTTCAACCAAGTTGGTGTGTCCTCACTCTCATGGGCATGCTTTGGCAGCTTCTTCCTACTGCTGTCACCCCCAGCAAACCCCCTTCCTCTTGCTCAGAGTAAATACCCCTCTTATCACTGATAAAAGAGGCTTCCAGCAGTCAGAACTTCCCAAGGTTGCACAGCTTCCAAGGGCCAAAATTAACATTTAACATCAGGTGTGCCCATCTCCTGGGTTCTTCTACACCCACAGCCCCTGGAGGAATCTGATAGTCTAAAAACAACCAAGAGGCTGCAGAGAAAGTTTCCAAACACCTGTAGTGGGACCCCACTCCAGGAGGCTGCCAGGCTCCGTGATTACCAGTCACATAATGAAGCAACCCATTTTCAAGATAATGTTGGATTCAGACATGACTGAAAGAGGCCTCATTTCCCAGGCCCATTTCTCTCATAAAATAAAATTCTAGTTAACATCAATTTGTGCTGATTAGGTCTGAGGGAAATGGAATTTACAAATAGGCAGGCAACCAAAACTTAGTATAGCCAGCTTTATATCTGGCTTTATATTAAATTCTTATCTTCCCCTCTGGACAGGAAAAGAAATAAACCGAAACACAGAAACCCATGAAGCTGCTCTTTCACAGAAAGCTTGCTTGCTGAATTTAAAAAGGCCCACAAATGAGCCAGGGAAAACATTTAACATCTTATACTTTCTGTCTAAAGCCCTTAATCCTTATTTAACTTTTTTTTTTTTTTTTTTTTGCTTGTTCTGCAGTTCAGTGAAGCCAGCTGCTAACTGGCTTCACTGCTAACTCTTTCTGAGCAGCAGGGAGCCCTTTGAAAACATTCTTGGCCAAATGAAAGCATTGCAGCATGCTCTAATTTGCATGTTCCTCTGATGTTTACGAACAATGGAGTTAAATGACTTGAAAAGGGGAGGATGATTGTTAGCACTACTGTATAGACCTGCTCTCCTCCTGGACCATGGGCCCATGGGCCATTCCACACACAGCTTCCAGAGGGAGTCTCCCACTCCCTCGCCTTCCCATTTCACAGGTCCAGGTTTATACCCAGACCTCTGTATAGGAACATAGACATTGTAAACGTGAAGCGTAAAGATCTCTTCTGAACCATGACAGTGACTGTGGCCCCTGCTTTCAGTGTGAACATGAAGATGGCATCATACAGTGTCTCCCAGCCCTGCAGGCTCCCCAGGCATGTAGACATTCTCAGGTCATGCCACCTGGCTTGAAAAGGCAATGTTTTTCGTCAGATTTAACTGTCAATTTAGGTAATCAAAATGATTGAAGATCCATAATCATTACTTTGTATTCAGAGTGGTTTACCTATATTCACTGCTTTCAATTCTGGTCCAAGTGGTCCCAGAGGTTGAAGAGTAATGTTAAATGATACCTCCATCCACCTCCGCCCGCCCCCTTTCCCTTTCCTTTTTTCCTTCCTTCTTTCAAATTTTTATAGGAGATTATTTAAACCAAACTGACAACATATGCTAGGGAGTACTCCTGAACTTCACCATTTTCAAAGCTTGCTCAAATACAGGGTGCATGCAATCAATTGGCAAAATTTTAGTAAAATAAACAACATACCACAGAAGTGTTATATTTTGAAATAAATTTATTCTTATATGTAAATACATAAACATAGTCATTCTTTTTATTTTTTTAATTATTTTTAAAAGATTTTATTTATTATTTCCAGACAGAGGGGAAGGGAGAGAGGGAGAAGGACATCAATGTATGTTCGCTTTTCACCTGCCTCTGGCCACAGATGTGGCTGGAGACCTGGATTGCAACCTGGTTATGTGCCCTGGCTGGGGAGTCGAACCAGTGGCCTTCGGGTTTGCAGGCCGGCACCTTATCCACTGTGCTATCAGCCAGGGTCTATTCTTTTTTAAATTGTTTAAAAAAGTCTCCATTCACTGCAATAATAGACTTGATTCAACTTCAGAATCTTGAACATGCTTTAATTAACTTTTATCCATGGACATCATAATATTTTCATTCTTAGCTTTAACAGCCTCTTCATTAGAATGAGGTTGTTTACTAACTTCTCTCTCACAAACACTGCATACATAATAGTCTAAAGGATTTGCATCTGGTGAACTAGGAGGCTCTAGATTTCCTTTGACCAGAATTCGGGAACACTGACACTGAGAAATTCTTGCACCTTTTTGGCACTCTGTGCTGGTGCATCATCTTGTTGCAAGATAAAATGACATCCATTTACGACTTGCTTCATCCACAGTACAACTACTTCTCTCAAAACGTCAAGGTAAGTATCCTGGATCTTCACTGATCATACACCTTCCTCACATTTCAAGTGCGAGGGGATGTTATTGAAGTCCTCAATGTCCTTAGCAGTTCTCCCTGCACGCAGTCCAGAAATGATGGTTCCTCTAACATTGTACCCCTTCGACATGATGGTTGCTCTTAAAGAATTTAATACTTTTAATTAAAGAATTTAATACTTTCTATCTGAAACAATGATGCTAAGTCATAACCTTAGAAACCTTTGAAAATAGTTTTTCAAAATTAATAAGCACATGAAATAAGGAGATGCAAAGTTATTGCCAATTGATTGCATGCACACTATACATTATTTTATTTGATCATCACAATAACGTTGAGTCAGGGGCAGACCAGGGGTTCATCTGATTTTACAGATGAGGAAACTGAGGCTCAGGAGTCATGTGCTTTGGGAGGTGGTGCTGGCTCTGGAAGCCAGGCACCTGAGTTCCCGGGCAGGTGTACTTTCCATAGGCTTCAGAACAAAATCATTTCCATCTTCTCCATTTTTAACCCCAAAACTCTTGGCTTATTTCTTACAGGGTGTAGCTAAATGGAATAGGTGACCCAAAAGTAAATCAACTATTAGAATAAGAGGAATTCTTGATTTTGACTGATACTTATATTCCTAGATTTTTCTTTCTTTAAATAATGCTTTGACTTCATACAATTTTCAAAATTCTACCATTATTTCAGTAGGGTAGCAGCTGTCAAAATAAATCTCTAGGCCCAAGATGGAGCTGTTCCCATCCAGGGTACTATGTCACCAAACTAAACTTCTGTGATCTGTAAGTGTCTGCTGGGCCAGAAATGCAGTGTGTCCAGTCAGCCGGTCCCTAGACTCCAAGCCCACCCTCAGCTCTATACTTATTTCCTCATTCCTTGATCTTCCTGCATAAAGTCAGATATGCAACCCCAGCCAATCTCAGTTTCCACACTGCCCTCTCCAGCTCTCTAAAACTTACTCTTGCCCACAGTCCCTGGGAAGAGTGCTCCACAGCCTGTGAGGCACACCTACTTCCCCAACATGGGTTGTGTTCCTTAAATGAAGAATGTCAAACTGGTTACTAAATTGCTTTAGTTTTGTCATTTGACACAACCTCCTAAAAAGTCTGATGATTCCCCTCAGCTTACTGGTAGCAGGAATTTGGGCAAGCAATATTCTCAAAACACAAAACATTTGTGCTCTCAAGGAAATATTTACTGAGTACTTTTGTGTATGAAGTATCACACTTGGAAATTAAAGATGACTCAAAGTGAAGTCACTTTACCTGCCAGTTTCCTTATTAAGCTTAGATAATAACTCTGTTCTTCACTTCTAATTTTTCAACAAATTGTGTACTGAGCTCGGCACTCCAATGCTGGGTTACACGCCATGGTGTGCAAGAAAGCTCTTATGATTAACATGTTCTTGTGGGATAGAAGGAAACCTGGCTTCCAATCAAGTAGCTGTTTATACTTGGCCACGTAGCACCTTGTCAGGGCTTTAGTTTTCATGTGGACTGTTTACTTCTTAATCTTAAAGTTGTGATTATATCTAAAATCAACCAAGTTTCATAAAGCTATCAAATTAGGAAACAAAATATGACAAATTGTATAGTATGATTAGATAATAGCTTTATAAATATGTATCTGCCTGTGGACAGGAACATGAAGACTGATTTTAAAAATGGAAAGAATGTGTGAATTTGGTAGGACAATAAAGGTTTTTTCTCTCCCTTAAATGTATTTTTTAAACTATGTGGTTAAAATATCCTTTGATATATACATATTTTTTCCTACCTGCAGGGTGGAATGATCAAACAGTATTATGCACAAATGATGGCACAGTTATACACTCATTAAAAAGTTTGGATAATACTTTTAAAAGCATGGGAAAATATTTAAGATGTAAAGTTTGCACAAATACCCCATAATTTCAACCATGTAGAATATAATGCACACTGAAAAAATGGTTTCAGATAAGGTGCTATATCTCCAAGTGGTATATATCTAGATGGTAGAACATATTTCTTATGTTACGCCTTGGACAAATATTGATTCTGATTAGGGAAAAGAACAATGTTATTTTTTTATGTTACTTTGCAAAATATATTACAATGTAGAAAGAGTTCCAAAATCAACTAACTCTCTTACCCAAATTGCATATTCCTTTTTCCAACTGGTACCCAACTGGGCATCTGCAGGTGAAGGATCCCTGGGTATTGTTGCACGTGGCCAGGGGTGGGCAGGGGTTCGAGAGGCATTCATTCACATCTGCAGAGGACAGAACAGCAAAACCACAACCCGGTACAGTATGCTCTTACTCAGGCCCTAGGGATGAGCTGGGCACCACCCTGTTCTCCTGGAGCGACCAGCCTAGTAAGGGCAGAGGCAGCATGTACACAGTCACCATAAACACAAGGCAGGACTCAGAAGTACAGAGAAAGTAGCAATTTTAATGCAAAGGAGAATTAAGACTGTTTCAAATGATATATGGACCAAGACTAGAAGCACTTTAATAAGCAGACATAAGTGGGGGGATTCCAGGCTGAGGCATGAGCACAGTGAAGGCCAGGAGCAGGAAAGTGCAGGGGTCTGGGGACAGCTGCAGATGGACCAGTGTGGCGGGGGTGCAGGGAGCCCACAGACTGAAGTCACCAGACTGTGAAGACTTGTCAACTTTACCAGTTGATGTTATCCTACTGACAACACATAGCGTGTTAACTCTCAAGTAAGCAGGGTATTAATTTGAAAATCTTCCTCCCCAGCATTTTTGGAGAAAAAAAGAATTTACAGCCCATTGCAATGTGCTGTTGTGTTGCAGACCCACAGGTGACTTTTCCTCTTACCCACACTGCAGTCAGCGCCTTGCCAAGAGGGTGAGCACACGCATCGGTGCCCCCCGCTGGGGGCGTCCACAAAGCATTTCCCAGCATGAAGACAAGGATTGGGGGCACAGTTAGTCGCTAGAAAACACATTCCAGGAAAAAAGCAGTTAACCACACAGGAAATGTAAAGACAGCTCTAGGTAAATATTTAATTCTCCTGGCTAATATTTGATTCTTGCTTATTTCTGTTTACTTGCCCTGAAAGGCCATGCTACTAAAATGCAACGGGTTCCCAAGAGGAGCGGCAGAGAAGCGGTGGGACTGGATTTCGGCCCGGGCTCCCATCCAGACGTAAGCGGCAGACAGCTGCTTCCCTGAATGCAAGAACTGGCTCAAATCTGAACACTGCTTACAGGTCACTCTGTTCAGGACTGAGGATCAAATTGCCTTTGTGATGCTTGGAAAACTCCCCTTGAATTAATGCGCATTTAAGACACATGTGAGGTGGAAAAGGATTCCTGATCAGCCACCCTCCTGCTACAGATTTCCCTTTATAAGCAAAACTCAAAATGTTATGTCACAACGGGCCTCCACACACTGTGACTGACATCACTTAGAAAACCGCTGGTTGAGTGCTGCCATGCCTTCTTGTCGTAACGTAACAATGAACCCGGGATGATCCATCCAGGCCCTGAGGACGCCCTGGCACCTGTGTCATCATGGACTCTCAGTTCCCAAGGGCAGTGACCGCAACTCTCTGTTTCTGTCTGTGTAACCCACCTTGTCATGCTCCAGTTACGTAACAACTGCCTAATAAAGGTTTCTGACATATATTTAGAAAAACCAAAACTCACAAAATAACTGCATTGTCTCCAAGGAGAAAAGTGGTGGCAGAATGAGAAAAAAGGTGGAAGTCAAGAGTTCTAACTCCAGAAGAATAACCCTGGATAGAAACAAATGGGCTAAACCTAAAGAAGATGTTCCTATTCCTTGCTGCTACTAAAACCACCTGTCCAAGCTGCTATATATCCAAACATGGAACCCATGGATCTTGTCACAAAATTAAATTTCCAGGCAGTAATGATGCTACTAACACCTACCCGCAGGTACCACCACAATGGCCATCGTCAGCTGGAAGGAGGTCGTGTACGTTTGGCTGCCGGAAGTTAAGCCTTATGACCTGGGAAGCAGGGATCCCATACTTCCCAGCTGAAGGGCCCACCCTTCCTTTTCAAGACATACTGGGATCACTGGTACATAGGGCCACCCATGTATCATCGCAGTGGGGCTGCAGGACGGCGGGCCTGACCCTCCAGCTGCCGGACTGCTAACAGCTGGCTCAGGTGGGCCTCTGCCTCTAACCAAGTTCCCTAGTCCCGCACTGCAAAGCCTTCCTTTTTTCTTTTTCCTTACAATGTCAGTCTCCATTTCACCCTGTCACCCACACACTTTTCCTTTTCTGGGTTTTAGGACCAATGTGCAATTTTGAACATGATATTAAAAGACAGATCATCTTCCTTATACCTTCCCTTACATGGCAAGGAATCACGCAGACAGCTTTATGTCCCTGTACCGGGAACCTCTGTGTGGATGCAAAGATAACCTTGAGCACAATTAGAGGAGCCCTGCTCCTGCAGTCACTGTGGGAAAAGATGAACTCATCATTTTCTTGTTGAACATGCTCACCCGGGCACCCCACGCACACACACATTTACCAACTAGCAATATCCTCTAAGGGAGACAAAGGAGCCTGGGCTTCCTCTGGACCAAGAGAGACCTTTCTGGTGACTAGAACCCCCTAACCGACTGAGAAGCTTGGGGCTCTGATCTAGGAGCCATCGCCTACTCACTTCATGTCTCAGACAGGCCACCTAAAGCTTCTTTACCCCATTTTCTCTCCCTCCAATCCCATATCACTGCCCACTCTGGCCTTGAAGACTGAAAGCCTGCCTGGAAAGCTCTCGCAGTTGCGGGGTATTACAGGCTGCAGTTACTCTCCCTACCGATGTCATGCACAGCCACAGGCGTCCTCTCCTCCTTCTTCAGGAGTAATTACGTAATTCAGGAGTGAGAAACTTAGGTCCACTGTGACATTATTTTATGCTTCAACAGGAAGCATTTGCAACCACAAACAAACTGTCCTTTCGCAAACAGCAGCCACTGCCACACATTCGGACAAGTCCTGGCCCAAGCTGTTCTCAGCGCACTCGTGTGCCTGTGCCTACCTGAGGCCGAGGGGTGCGTGCTGCTCTCAGCAAGGAAGGTGGTAGATCTGGGGGTCAGCACATCAGTCAGAGAAACACCTGTGCTTTGGGGAGGAGGAGATGTTCCAAGAAAATGTGAAGATGGGCTGTGCTCTTCTGAAATGCCAAGCCCTATTGTCAGTTCTTTTGCTGATGTGGGAACACTGGTCAGGGAGCTCAGTTGGGCTGTATCATCCGTATACACTTGGCTGCTTTTTGTGGTAATAGCAATTTCTGTTGAGATCCGTGGCACTAGAATTTCAGGACTGGTTGGCAAAAATTCTTTTTTAGTCGTAGTCTGTACTGCTGTGGGGCCAGGCATTGGAGTTGCTAGACTTGATGAGGGGCTGGGAGTGGGCATGGGGGCACGAGAGGTCTTGAGAGTGGTGGCTGTCAAAGCTGGAGGTGTTTGGACTAAGTTGGTGTCTGTGGCTGGAACAATCTGCTCAGTGAAGGACTTTGTTAATGTGGGGAGCAAAGGAATCCCCGGAGCAGAGCTCACTGTTTTAGCTTCAGTGACCTCTGTGGGTTGGGGCTGCAGGCTTGGTGGCTTTGATTCCGTAAACACTTTCACCTGCTGTGGGCTGCTCTGGTTCTTAAGAGTTGCTGTTTGACCCCTGGAGAGCATGGCCACAGATGACGCCATTGTCGATGCCTGAACTGCAGTCACAGGTGAGTCCCTTGACCTGGGCAGGACCAGCGTAGATGATGAAGGCGATAGGGTTGTCTGGGACTCAGACAGTGAGGCCAGGGTGGAGGCTGTCAGGGACACTGGCAAAGGTGGTGGTGAGGAAAACAAAGGTGTGGGCACATCAGGGGTGGACTCCAGTGGATGAGTAGAGGCCCTGGTGGATGATAAGACTGAGGAAGACCACTGGTGGGACTGTGACACTGAGGGCAGGGGCAGAGGGGAGCCTGATGAAGAAGATGAGTCGCCAACTGATCCAGTGTGTGTGTGCAGGAGCACCAAGGTTTTTGGCATGTTGATGGTGAGTGTGTAGGATGGAAGGTCAGCTGCTGTATGCAGACCCAGTGACTCTGTGGACAGCTGAGGATATTCTCCTCTGGACGATGAGACATTACTTCTTTCAGTCTGAACCTGTGAAGAGGAAGGATAGTCCGAATGGGAAGAGTCTGAGATCTTATTAGAAGAGGTTGAACTCTCCCTTATGTCCAAGGCTGAACTATGGTCGGTGATTGACAGTAATGCTCGTTCTCCTTTGGTGAAGGCAGATGAGACATAGGTGTGGTCTGTATGGTCGCTGGAAGTCCTCTGTTCCGTGTTGGGGCCACTCACTCTGTCAGTGCTAACCCCAGTGACTGCAGAGGGACAGACACTACAGTTAGGTCCATGAAACAAATAAGCGATCCCCTGAGCAGACACTGTCAGACAGGCTATTGACAGGCTTCCTATATGTGAACCCCTGTGGCAGAAACACAGCCTCAGAGAGGTGGTGCCTAATGCTGAGCTCTCAGGAGAGACAGCGTGGAAATCAGGCAGGGGCTGCATCTGCTGGGCAGATTGGCGCTCTGGTGAGGAGTGCAGTGGCAGCGATGGAAATGGTCATGAAAGGTAAGTGGGCCAAGGCCAAAAAATAGGCAACAGGTCCAAATTCCTTCCACAGGCCTACTTTGGTAAAAGTAAAGTGGTATCCTAAAAGCTCTTAAGACCCCAAAACGAACAACTGTTATGCCTAAATGGAAAGGGAAAACCCTCTCAACTTTCCATTTGGTGTGAGAGATTTCTTCCCCAGGAGACTGGCCTTCACCACAAAGTGGCTGTTCTCTGTGTTCTCTTTTACCCAAGCGTCCTAAGCAGACACTGCTGGCAAGAGTCTTAGGCAAGTGTGTGTGTGTGTATGTGTGTGTGTGTGTGTGTGTGTATGGAGGGAGGGGTGAGAGCATAGAAAGTGCTCTACGTAAAGAGCCTGTCTGGTACTTCTGCAGTAGACAGCGAGCCTCGTCATTCTGGGAGTGAGAGGGAACTGGTGGACAACTGACGGACAGGCTGGAGGAGTGTGGCAGCAGGTCCCGCTCACCGTCTGGGAGAGCCGCGGAGGCCACAGTCTTGTTCCCATGCAGAAGGGTGCTCTCGGTCTCTCCGAGTGTCACCTCAGGGTGCTGCTGCTCCCTGGAAGCCATGCTGGCATTGGTGAGAGAGCGCATGGTGCGCTCCCCACCTCCCGTGGAAGTAGTGAAGGTGTGCAGGCTGCTCACACGGGTCCCAGGCACCCTGTCAGACCCTCCCTGTGGCTCAGCACTGCCTCCCAGCTTAGGACGATCTTCAGTGGCTACAAGAAGATTGAAAAGGGACAGACAAATATCATAGGACTTCACTCATATGTGGAAACTAATGAACAAAATGAACTTCCACGGAAAATAGAGACAGACCACAGATAAAAATTGGGCTAACAGCTGTTGTGGGGGGTGGGATGGTTAGGGGGCTGCTGGAGGGGTTGTGGGCTAGAGAGATTGAGTAAAACAGAAAAAAAGAAAAACTCATGGACACCAACAGGAGTGTGGTTATTGCGGGGGGAGGGGAGGCGTAGGGGAAGGTAGGAGGGAGGTAGATGGGGGTAAATGGTGATGGAAGGAGACTTGACTTGGGGTGGTGAACATGCAAAGCAATATATACATGATGTGCTTTGAAATTGTGCCCCTGAAACTTGTATAATTTTGTTAACCAATGTTATCCCAATAAATTCAATGAAAAGGGGAAAAAAGAAGATAGAAAAGGGGATTTTCAGTCAATGCAGGGAAGACAACTCTGTGGACCTGAGTGTTGGGAATAAGCCTCACTTCCTGGACCACCCCAACCGGAAGGCTTCCCGAGGCTTTCTCGGGGTCTTTATTTGAAAACACCAAACAGGTGATGCTTCTGCGGGTGACTATCAATGAGCGAAAGCTCAGGGGGCACTGCAGACCAGCAGTGCCCTGGATTTATGAGAAGGGTTATTACTTACGTGAACAGGATCAATACTGTATTCTGCTTGGAGATACATAATAAATCAAGTTTATGTCAGAGAAATCAGTGGTGGCTGCAGGGGAGGTGGGTGGTGGGCCAAACACTAACAACCCTACAAGGACTAGACCTTCCGCCCAGGTGTAGCAGGGTGTCCAGATTACTCTGAAGGCATTCACCTCCTGGCAGGAACAGCGGGGTGCATGAACTGACACAGCGTCTGCTGCTCTGCAGTGTTCATTCTTTGTCTCAACACGTCTGTGAGGAATGGCACTGTGATCAGAAGTCACAGGTGGCCTTGGGTTTTGTGTGTGTGAGCATTTTAAATATATTTGTTTTGTTTTCTTGGTGGGGATAGAATAGGGACAGGTGACACATGAATAAATATCCTTTTCATCCTTTCTTAAATATGGAAGTGAGGTCCAATTTTTCTTGGCCTAGATACTTCATAATCTGGCTCTATGAGAAAACAGGCTCTTTTCCTGGTTGTCATTCCTATTCCCAGACCAGACTAGCTCCTGACAGATACCCCATGGAGACACCTTGATGGGAAACAGGTGTAAGCAGGATGTTAGGTAAATTCACTTCACAAGAAGTTCACACCCACTAACAGACAGAAATGAGTATGGAGACAAGGACACAACAGGGACCTGGAGTGGCAATGAGGAAGCCAGGAACCAGGGAAATATGTTACTTGACTCAGTACTTAAGAGACCTGTGGAAGATCCACCAGGAGACGCTTCAGAGCTGAGTGAATACAAGCCCAAGTTCCCTAGGCAAGCAGGGCCAGGCCTGGGACAGGAGATCATAAAGGCTGTTAGACAAAATTCAGCCAAACAACCCCATCGGACTGTCAAACTTAACTCTATGGAGAGTCATGACCTGAAATAGAGGGGCTGCATCCAAATCCATAAAAAGAACAGCTCAAGAACTCTGCAAGGCTGGATGGCAGAGTCAGCTTTGGATAGTCAGAGGAAACAAGACAAAGCATTATGTTAACCCATAGTGAGGTAGTTTCAGGAATGAAGCTATTCCCTATCTAGCACTTTATAACCCAACTTCAGGATCCACTCCCATTTTTCTATTGACACCAACTGGGCATGACCTAAAGAGCAAAGGGTATTGAAGGGATGGGGAAAGGAACAGCTACAGAACCTAAGCTCCTAGTTTGAAAGGTGACAAGACTGAGCCCCACAATTGTGAGGGGGGAAAATGATTCCTTTTGTTCAGAACACAGATAATGCATTTTCGATGCACAGACATAAAAGAACATAAATATCTTCTACCATGAATATAGTATTCTTTCATGATAAGCATGTTTTTTTCACATCGCATGAATAGTAATACATGCTATTTCCTCACCAATTAGGATGCTCATATGGGGAAATGGATATGTTATTATTAGTGGTGGACAGGTAAGAATTTAAACCTATTATAAGTTTAAATGATTAATGAATGCATTTTTGCTTTAGTTAGCCTACAATTCAAAAGGAGAAGGCTGCTGAGAATGGTTTTTAAAAGTTACACAAAAATATTAGAAAGGAACATCAAAAATGTTTTCTCAAATTGATAAATTGGACTTCATCAAAATTAAAAACTTCCCTGCTACAAATAATGCCATGAAGAAAGAGAAAAGATGACCCACAGAATGGGCAAATCATATTATCTGATAGGGGACTGGTATCCAGAATATGCAAAGAACTCTTAGAACGCAAAAAATGACAAATAACCCAATTTAAAAATAGTCAAGAGACCTGAATGGATATTTCCTAAGAAGATCTACAATAGCCCAATGAGCATATGAAAAGATACTCAACTGAAAAATTAAAGTTGAAATACCATGTCACACCCACAAGGATGGCAAGAGCCAAAAATGACAGACAATAACAAGTGTTGACAAAGATGTTAAGAAAATGGAACCTTAGTGCAGCCAATTTGAAAAACAGGCAGTTTTTCAAAAGCTTAAAAACAGAGTTACTATTTAATCCAGCAATCCAAGAGAATTGAAAACACATGTTCATACAAAAGACCTTTTAAAACCTTACACATCCATCAATTGATAAAGAGACAAACAAAATGTACATCTGTACAATGGAATATTATTCAGCCATAAAAAGGAATGAAGTAATAATATGTGCTACAACATGGATGAACCTTAAAATTATTATGCCAGCTACATATTAAATGATTCCATTTATATGAAGTGTCTATAATAGGCAAATCCCAAAAGTAAATCAGTGTTTGCCAGAGGCTAAGAAGAGGAGGGAGTGGGGACTGACTTTTGGCACTGGGTTCCTTTCTGGGCTAATGAATATCTTCTGGAATTAGAGAATAGAAATGGTTATGCAACTTTGTGCATATACTAAAAACCACTTTAAAGTGTATACTTTGAAAGAATTGTACAGAATGTGAATTATATCTCAACAAACCTATTTTTAAAAGAGAGTTTCTTGAACAACCTTCCAGGAACTGTGTGACTAAAAAGTCCCTGAACCCTGTGCGGGATGGGCAGGTGGCAATAGGAACTCTGTAGAGATGTACCAGAAAAAATTGGGGGACATACTGGTGTATCTGTTTCCACCAGGAAGAAGAATGGCCTGGGAATAATGAAACTAGAGGGGACTCTGGAGCTATTGCATTAGCACATGGTCATATATGCTACAGAAGGCTGGCAGTCTGGTAAATCCCCACCCCCTCCACACGGGTAGTTCTGGGAAGTGGAAACTCACTCGAGCGTTCCCCACGGGGCACTGCAGACTCCAGGCTTTCTGAGGAGGGTAAGGACAAAGCCTCCGTGGCCGGCTCGGAGTAGCTCTTCTCACCCAGTGCTGTATCACTTCCTCCAGGCTGTGGGGCAGAGGCTGAGAACTGACTCAAAACTGAAGAGTTCACGACTTCAGGATAGGAAGTAGAGCTTCCTGTCCTATCGGTGAATGTCTTGCTGTTGGTCAAAACCCAGCGTGTGGTGCTCTCTCCAGCTCTGCCCAGTGTGACTGACCCAGACACAGTCTCAGTCTGGGACATGGAACTTCCATGCTCCGGATCAGGGCTGCTGGCCGACAGGTGTCTTCCCGGGACTGTAAGATGTCAGGGAAAGAAATTGCCATTATGTGGCTGCGAAAGAGACCCCTTCACAACTGAGATGGGAGTGCTCTCTAAGGAAAGACCCCCTTTGCAGTGACCTTGCCTAGAATTTGTTTTATGTGTAACTTGGCATGCCTTTTCATTTTGTAAATAATTCTAAAATTCTCAGTGTCAGACAGCAATGCTCAGAGTAAACGCTGGTGAAGAGGGGCACTCTTAAACAACAGGAATGAAGCAGCATAGGAATTAACAGGCTTGAGTATTTTATTCTCTTTCCCCAAGAGTGGTCAAGGGAGGGAATGTGTTATGTCAAACAAATACAATGTACCTAATACAGTGCCGGGTCAAAACCATTTTTCTAAAACAGTTCTATTATTAATACAGATTATTCTCATTTTGAAGTACAGCCAACAAAAAATAAACTCTAGGAAGTACATTAAAACCATGAATTCAGAGCATGTATTTATATCTGCACATTAGAGTTCTAAAGATGATCTAAAAAAAAAGATCTATAAAATAACTCAAGCTAGTTTTACAGAGCAGGACACTTTGGAGACAATGCTGCAGTGACAAGACGCAATCCACAGTGTGGGCCGGGGACTGAGGTCTCAGCTCTCCTTAAGCCCTGACCCTGAGTTTCCTTTCTCATCTACAGACAAAGCAGGGGGAATGATGCCTATCAGAGGAACTTCACCATGTTTTCATTAAGGATGAAAATCAAAATGTGATAATGTGATAAACCAGATAAAGGAGATGGTGTTATTCAAGAACACTTTTTCTGAGAGACTACAAATGATCTTGAAGACGTCCCTAAGAAAATCCAACAATTTTTAAATGCTCACAATAGATAAAGCAAAATCGAACACTTACTTGGGGAATCATTTTGCCAAAATCCCACAGAGCCCTTGGAAGATGAAAGGCCGAATCCGTTTTCTGTGGCTGGCTCAGTAAATTCCCCAGGCCATGGATTTCTGATTACCCCACTGCTTATTCTCAATGCTGCAGCAGACGGTGAAGAATGGATGGAGGATGAAGTTGTGGTGATTTCAGAGTCCTCAGGGAATCTCTCTGTTTCTTTTAGCAGCCCCAGACTGACAGGTAAAGACTGGATCACCTTTGGATCACCATTGGAGAATGTGGTGGCAACATGCACACTCCGTGTCCCACTGATGAAGGGGCTTCGGAGAGCAGTGGAGTTGCCTAGCTCCTTCATACTACCAGAGGCTGAAACAGAAAAAATATGCTGGAGGATTTAAGAAAATCAGGGATGCATCTAGGTACAAATAATGTCTATCACATTTAGGTAGGTAAATCTAAATAATAAAGGCCTGATATAAACACATTTGACACACTCATCCACTCCCCACTCCCTTGCTCTAATTCTCAAGGAGCTAAGTGGAGAGGCAGTGCCATCCTTCACTAAGCACAATGAAAACTTATGCTCAAGCTAAAAGTAAGACAGAGAAAGCCTCAAGACATTATTTGCCTTGGTTTTTATAGAGGAAGGTAAAACTTCTCTTTTTTTTTTTTTAAAGATTTTTAAGGCCCTGGCTGGTAGCACAGTGGATAAGGCACCGGACTGCGAACCCAAAGGTCGCAGGTTCGATTCCCCAGCCAGGGCACATAACCAGGTTGCAAACCAGGTCTCCAGTCAGGTCTGTGGCTGGAGACAGGTGAAATGCAACCATACATTGATGTCTCTCTCTCCCTCTCTGCCTCTCTCCCTTCCCCTCTTTCTAAAAAAATGAAATAAAATCTTAAAAAAAAAAAAAAAAAAGATTTTAAAAATTTCATTATTTCTAGAAAGAGGGGAAGGGAGAAAGGCAGAGAGGGAGAGAGACATCAATGTATGGTTGCCTTTCACCTGCCTCCAGCCACAGACCTGACTGGAGACCTGGCTTGCAACCTGGTTATGTGCCCTGGCTGGGGAATCGAACCAGCGACTTTTGGGTTTGCAGGCTGGCACCTTACCCACTGTGCTACCAGCCAGGGCAAAACTTCTACTCTTGAATTCACCTTATAGCTTATGTAGGACAGGCCACTGTGATATATAGTACAGGTTTTCGTTTGTTTTATTTTAGCAGCTGTAACCTTTAGTTCGAGTGACACTACAGAGGAAAAGCCATCTATCTAGATGAATAGAAGTGGGGCCATTCCAGAATACCCAGCCCCTGGGTACCAGTGAGGAGGCCCGGGGCACTCTGCACAGGAGGGACACTACCAGCCCAGAACAGCAGTCTCCAGCCTTGTCACCACCAAGGGTTCTTTGTTACTTCCCACCTCAGGGCCACCATAAACCTTCTGTTTGGAAAGACTTCACTGAAATGCATTTATTAAGTAAAAGCTTCCAATCAGCAGGAGATAGTCACTGTTATTCCACTGATTTGATTTAATTCCAGTCAAAAGCAAACACGCTCCATTACTGCACTTTGCCTCTTTAAGCTTTGGAGGCCAGCCCTTCAGTTTACATTCTCCCCCACAGTGGTCCCAGCAGATCCTAGACTGGGAACAGTTTTTCTAATGAAATGGGTGGCAGAGACTGGATTAATTATCAAGAACCTCAAAGAACTGAATTATACACCATTGTTTAAAATGCACAGTCTGCTGCACAAAGGGGCAGGAGGCTTGTTCAGAGCTCCTTTTCACCAGGAACTTTGGGAAGGACACCCTGAGCAGTCCTTGGAGGGCACCCTGACATCTTTACTCCAAATAGTGATGATCTGCAGGAAACTTCAGTGAGTGGGAGGAAACATGACAGGCAAGATCCAGAGGCAAGAAAAAGAGTATTATTTTTCTTTTTAAGCCAGAAATAATAAAAAAACACTCTATATCTTATAATGAAAATTTTCAAACTGTTAATTATGACCCAGAAAGGGAAGAAGGAAGTTCTCATCATTATAAATGGTTCCTTGAAGACCTGTCCTATGTGCAGTTCTGACCAAAAGCAAAAATAAATATTAACTATAATTAGAAAGAGAGCACAGGAAACACAAAGGTCTGTTTTATTTGTGTACAAACTATTGAACCAACTATGCTCCAAAATGGATGGCAGCTCTGGTCACTGGACCTTAATGAAGACAAAATGAGTATGTGGGCAATCCATACGCCTAACAATTGATGCAGGAGAAAAGACCCAGAAACAAAAATAGAGTCCCAGCTTACCTAAACCCACCCCAACTTAAAAACAAAAACACACTGCCCTGGCTGGTGCAGCTCAGTTGGTTGGAGCACTGTCCCGTACACTAAAAGGTTGTGGGTTCAACTCCCAGTCAGGACACACACCTAGACTTTGGGTTTGGTCCCTGGTCAGGGAGTGTAGGGAGCCAATCGATGGGTATTTCTCTCCCTCTCCCTCTCTCTGAAATCAATAAACATATTTAAAAACAAATAAATGACATCCTTTATTTAAAAAACAAAACAAATAAGCAAAAACTCAAAACAAAAGCACATTAATATAAGAAAAGGAAAGCTTACTGTAGATATGTCCCAAATCCTCACTCAACCACTTAGCTTCTCAGGCCTAACTGCATTACAGTTATTGTCTAACTCCACTGAATTACAGCCTCATCAGGTTGCTGGGTGCTCTTCTAATGCACTTTTATTCCCAGTAAATTTAATCAATCCAATGTACAGTGGTGGTTATATGGGACTCAACCTGAATACCTTCTAGCAAATCAATGGCCAAAGAAATACAATTACAAAAGTCACAGATACTGACAATCACAAAAAGAAAAGTAGCTGTGTTTTCCTTGACCCTGAGGGCTCTGTGGGACATTTGCTTCACCAACTCATTATCATCATTATTAACAGCTGCCATTTACTGACCAATTACAATGTGCCAGTACTATATATGCACTTTTATACATTGTGCCAAGTAAATACTCTGTATACATAATCTCACTCATTCCTCACAGTAAAGTTTTGAAGCTATGTAAAGACTTTAGTTGAGCCAGTGCTTCTTCTTTTCCTTTTCCTTTTTTAAAAAATATATTTTATTTATTATTTTTAGAGAGAGGGGAAGGGAGGGAGGGAGGCAGAGAAGGAGAGAAACATCCTTTCACCTGTCTCTAGCTTCAGATCTGGCCGGAGACCTGGCTTGCAACCTGGTTATGTGCCCTGGCTGGGAATCCAACCAGCGATATTTGGGTTCACAGGCTGGCACCTATCCACTGAGCCACCAGCCAGGGCGGGAGCCAGTGCTTCTTAATCCAAAGACAAAATGTTTGATCAAACTAATCTATAATCAGTGCTTGCATCATTAAATGAACACCTGTTAACTACATGTAGAGCAAACTTACCATGTTTCTAATTAACAGGCCAGCTGTATTGATTAGTTAATAGTTGCTCCTCCTTCATTTCTACCCTTAGAGCAGCAATTCAAAAATGGGAAGACCATGCATTTGGGAGCAGAAACTGGCAAAGTTCCCTGATTTTATTATAGGAGGTGGGAGAAGGACTATGATCTGGTAAAACACGCAGGTCAGCCTCCAGTCACGGCACAAGTGCTGGAGCCTCAGGCCTGCATCAGAATGCTGAGCTTTGGCTTGTCGGCTGCCCAGAACCTGCCAGAATTCTAGCTGAGGCAGCTGATACTTGAGATAGATACGATAAATCTAAAATCTTCTGAGTGGTTGATGCTCTCTTCCTTTACCAAGTGAAATCACCGCAAAGCAATTTACCTGAACGGCATTAGCTCAGCCCCCACACAAGCACTCTCATGGTTGAGATGCAGGATGACACCTCAGCTCCAACTGAGAATCTATACAAAATATCACCTTTTAAAGAACATTAATACAATTTGCACAAAACAGCAATTGATGATATTTTTTATTATCGACCTTTCTTTATATATATTTTTCTTAGAATGTACTGCCCTCAAAACACTTTGGCTATGGATGGAACTGTCTGCTTACCTTATCAGACAACGATCTCAAGCCCCGCCCGGTTTCCCTTCTGCCCTGGTTTCCAGGAAGCTCAGCAGTAAATTTAGTGCTCAGCTGTAGCTGCTCTCACACAATTAATTCAACATACACATCTCTCTTTCCACTTTCCAAAGAAAACGTTTTTTCCCTGCCAGCTGCTTTACTTACTTTCCCCCCTCATGATCAATAATACGTGGTCATTATCAAAAGTATGGAAAATACAGAAAGATACAAAGCAGCAAGAAAAAGAATTTCAAATGACTTCCAATCTCTTCTTTAAATCTGATTTAGCTCTCTGGGCCTCTGCTCGCTTTCAAGCATCCATTGGTGGGCATGCGATTTCTTTTTGGAAGAGGTAACAGCGGGCTGCCCAAGCCTCAGAAGTTGTGCTGCATGGCTGCACCTATGCAGCAGGGTGAGGAGTGAAAGGAGGAACAGAATGCAAAGGCTGGTGTGTTTGGAGCAGTGAATGCTGGAACTAGAAAGAATCTTTAAAATTAACCTGATCTAATCCCTTCGTGTTTCAGAGAAGGAGCCCCACTCTCCCTTGGCCAGGCTCTGGGTGGGCCACCCTAGCGGTCACTCAGTGAGGAGCACCACTCCTCTGACCCATCTGAGTGCCAGGGCTCTCACTGAGTCACATTTATTAGTGTACGGAGTTGCCGAGTGTCAGAAGACACACACCCCTGCCATACCTCCTCTTCACGCTGTTTTACAGAAAGGCCAGCTGGGCCGGGCAGCTCCACCTGTCTCTCACAATCCCTGCCAGCCTCGAGCTCCTGGATCCTGTGGCCAGAAATGGATAGTAAAATCTCAAGACGCAGATTGAACAGGAGGAAGGAGGTATAGCAGAGCCTTGGTTAGCAGGGGGTACTAGCCCAGCCTTAAAAATGAACCAGAACTTTGTTTCCAGTTGGCTTCATGTTCTTGTATATGTCCCCTCTGCACCCCTACAGGGAGGCAAAGAGGCTGGAGGCTAGACCAGACTTCCTGGATGTCTGGCTATTGCCTCACGTGATAGCAGCCAATGCCTGCTTCAGCATCTAAGGAGATGGAACGCTACCTAGCACAGAACACCCAGTTCATCAAGGAGGAAAAGAAATATTCAGTGAAAGACTCAAGAATTGGAAAGACAAGGTATATTCTTTAAAATGAAAAGTATAGTATTCTGCTCTGACTGATATGGTTCAACTGGTTGGGTGTCATCCTGCAAAGTGAAAGGTCACCAATTTGACTGCCAGTCAGGGCACATTTCTGGGTTGCAGTAGGCATGTATGAGAAACAACGGATTAATGTTTTTCTTTGACGTCAATGTTTCTCCCCTCTTTCTTCCTCCCTGCCCCTTCCTCTAAAAATAAATAAAATACTTTTTTTAAAGTATAAGGTTCTAAAATGATGAATGCTCAAGGAATTAGAGGACCAATTATTATTATTACTTTTATTTTTATGTTTTTAAAGATTTTATTACTTTTAGAGAGAGGGGTAGGGAGAGAGACAGAGAGGGAGAGAGACATCAATGTATGGTTCCCTTTCACCTGCCTCCAACTATGGACCTGGCTTGCAACCTGGTTATGTGCCCTGGCTAGGGAATTGAACCAGTGACCTTTGGGTTTGCAGGCTGGCACCTTACCCACTGTGCCACCAGCCAGGGTCAATTGTTTTTTTAATGTTGAATATATAGGGGACTGCAGAGTCAAGTGCAGCCAAGTTAGAAGCATAGGCTGATTTTCAAATATACTGCAGTGGTGGGTTGAATTTAAATTATAAATATTGAATGGCCCTGACCAGAACCAAAGTGTGGCTTAGGAAAGGTTTCCTTTCCACCATTTAGTAAAGCTGGCTGGTGGTAAATCACTGAACCACAGATCTTTGAAGCTGGAAAGGATCGTAGCTTTTATCTGCTGTACCCAATGTTTAAGAATAATCTTAAAAAGCAATCTCCAAAAAGCACAAATCATAAATTATACACATACTCAGCCAGCAGGAAACGGTGTACAGAATACAAGGAAAGGAATTGGTAGTTTTAAATAGGCATTACAGAAAGGATTCAGTTTCTGCTTTGATAACGTAAATCCAAACCCCTAGTTTCACAAAGTACTTCTAAAAACCTCTGACGTTTAAAACTTTTGAAGTGGCAAGGTCTGAAGCAACCTGACTTCTATTTCCCAAGAATATTTCTAAACCCTCTCTCCTGCTCCCTCTGGCATGGGGATGAAAACACACACAGCATTTACCAACTCGAAACAAAACCTCAGAGAAGAGAAAAGGTGGGTGGAGTTTCCAGTATTCTCTGCCCCTCGGTGGGGTGAGCCCTGTGATGTGATACTATGCCCATTACTGACCAACTGGGGCAGTGAGAAACCTATGAGAAGTAATAGGCACAGCCTATGTTCTCAAAAGAATCACACTTCATCTGGGCAGGCAAGCATTTGAAAACCTGGTATGATGAGGTATACGATGCAGAGGACTGGGGGCTGAAGAAAACCTTTGCAGAGATGGAAGGAAACAGCTGAGCAAGACTTCACTGATAGCTAGGAACTGGAATAATGGAGAGGCAAGTACTCCACTTCTGTAGCCTTGCAAGCACCTGCATTGTATGATTTTTTAAAAAATGATGCCTAGAAAAAGGCTTATCTGTGTTATCTTTGCCATTAAAAGAAACTTTTGCAGTAGTGAAGAAATATAGACCTAACTCCTAATCTAATCAAATGATACAATGCTCACCATTTCATTTACCCCAGCATATGGCTTCCTGTGTAAGAATTTACACCAACAACACTTAATCTTTGCTGGGTGTGTATGTGTCTGTATGGGGAGAGTGGGGGAAAGCAGGGGCTGGTGGACAGAAAGGTCTAAAACAGCCACCAGACCAGTGATTATTTTCCTCTTTATATAGTTAAAGAAAAAATATTTAAATAATTTTTTTAATTTATTGATTTTAGAGAAAGAGGAGGGGAAGGGGAGAGAAACACGGATCAATTGTCTCTGATACACTCCATGACTGGGGATTGAACCCACAACCTAGGCATGTACAAAAAGCACGGTCATACATTTAAACCTGGAAGGCAATCCCAGGGCCAAACCACACAGTTCACGAGTCTATCACTGTGAAAAACAGAGCCAGTAGTTGTAGTAGCAGCTCAGGGACTGAGACTATGGTGAAAAGTGCAGTCATACATTTAAACTTGGGAACTGATCCCAGGGCCAGACTGTGCAGCCCACGGTTATAGCTTTGGGGAGAAATAGAGCCACATTGTTTCTGATTGTAAAAACTAGAGGGGGTTGTGGTGGAGAAAGAAATAGCTGGTCTCAATGGCAAGAGGCATTGTTTTCTCTAAGATCCCTCTCTGGCATACAGTGACACAACGAAGTGAACGGGTTAGCCTGCATTGACAAATTCCTAAGGCTCTATCCCTTACAACATAACAGGTGTGACAGAACTACCTAAGACAGAGGCAAACACAGAAAGCTGTCAAGCTGAGGAGACAGAAAAGTATGGCCCCAAAGAGAGAGTAGATCAAGGTGACAGTGGGAGAACTAAGCAACAAAGAGATCACCAACCTAAGAGACAAGGAGATAGGCAACCTAACAGATGCAGAGCTTAAAACGCTGGTGATTAAGATGATCACAGACTCAACAGATATGCTTAAATACGGCAAACACAGAAGGGAAGAAGTGAAAGCTAGTCTATGTGAAATGAAGAAAAACCCACATGAAACCAAGGGTGAAGGGAAGGAAACCAGGGTTCAAATCAACGACTTGGAATATAAGAAAGAAAGAAATAATAAACCAGTACAGAATGAGGAAACAAGAATTGAAAAAAAAATGAGGAGAGGCATAGGAACCCCTGGGACAATTTTAAACATGCCAATATCAGAATCATAGGGGTGCCAGAAGGAGAAGGGGAAGACCAAGAAATTGAAAACTTATGTGAAAAAATAATGAAGGAGAACGTCTCTAATTTGGTGAAGGAAATAGACATATAAGTCCAGGAAGCACAGAGTCCCAAACAAACTAGACCCAAAGAGGACCACGCCAAGACATATAATCATTAAAATGACAAAGGTTAAAGATAAAGAGAGGATCTTAAAAGTAGCAAGAGAAAAAAAAAGAGTTACCTACAAAGGGAGTCCTACAAGACTATCAGCTGATTCCTCAAAAGAAACTGTGCAGGCAAGAAGGGCCTGGCAACAAGTACTCAAAGTGATGAAAAGCAAAGACCTACAACCAAAATTACTCTATTCAGAATGGAATCATTCATTCAGAATGGAAAGGCAGATAAAGTGCTTCCCAGACAAGATAAAGCTAAAGAGTTCATCATTACCAAGCCATTATTATGAAATGTTAAAGGGACTTACTTAAGAAAAAGAGGATCAAACTACAAACATTAAAATGACAACAAACTCACAACTATCAATAACAGAATCTAAAAAATAAAAACAAAAAAAAACAAACAAACTAAGCAGACAACCAAGAGAGGGAACAGAATCAAAGATATGAAGAACATTTGGAGGATTACCAGTTGGGAGGGGGAAGGGGAAGAATGGGGGAAAGGCACAGGGATTAAGAAGCATAGTTGGTGGGTGCAGAATAGACAGGGGGATGTTAAAAATAGTACAGGTGGATGTAATACAACAATAAAATTAAAAAAAAAAAAAAAGGTGTAGCACCAAAAAAAAAAAAAAAAAAATAGTACAGGAAAAGGTAAAGCCAAAGAATTTACATGCATGACCCATGGATATGAACTAAGGGGACTGGGATGGCTGGAGGGAAGAGGGCACTGGGCAGAGGGGAGCAAAGGGAAAAGAAATTGGGACAACTGTAACAGCAGAATCAATTAAAAATTGATTTGTGCAGTGGGTGGGGAGGGGGACAGAGGGGAGCAAAAAGGGGATGGATGTAATACAACAATAAAATTTTTTAAAAATTGATTTGTGCCCTGGCTGGTAGCACAGTGGATAAGGCGCTGGCCTGTGAACCCAAAGGTCGCAGGTTTGATTCCCCAGCCAGGGCACATAACCAGGTTGCAAGCCAGGTCTCCAGTCAGGTCTGTGGCTGGAGGCAGGTGAAAAGCAACCATACATTGATGTCTCTCTCCCTCCCTCTCTGCCCCTCTCCCTTCCCCTCTTTCTAAAAATAATGAAATAAAATCTTTAAAAAATAAATAAATAAATACTTTGGGCTTTAAAAACAAACAAAAAAAACAAAAACGAAAAAATAGTTTATATAATCATTCTTCCTGATGATACCTAGGATGCTAAATAAATAAAAAGCTAAGCCCTGAATGAGGGACCACAAACTAAGAAAAAGACTCTTTAGAGCTCACAGACAAAAACTTTGCATCTTGCAGTGAAATTATCAGAGAATGGGCACAATGAAGCTAAGTATAAGATGATATAGAACCAGAGATTGATTTCTGATCACCACAACCCATCATCCATATTCCACAAAGTTGGTTTACGAATTTACTTGAATTCAGCATAAACAAAATTTCCAATACCTGGATGACCTGCAAAGTCTGTGTAGAGATTTTGAACTCTAACTCCATGGTTCTTGAATGAAACACAAAATACTCATATGTGCTTTTTATAGAATCAAATGCCCCAACCAGCCCTCCTGTCACTAGTGTGTAATACTACAGGTGCGTCTTTGATAGCTTCATCCTCTACTTTTAGGCCATTGCTAACTCCTACTGATTTTCCTTTGTGAGAAGTCTGTCAATCCTTTCCTCCCCACCCTTGAGGCCACAGGCCACATTTTAGCACCTGGTGTCTGGATTTTTTGTGTTTGTCTGTGGGAGTGGTGCCCCTGACTCCGAGCTCCCTTCAACCCATCTCCCTCCGACACCTTATACTTGCCAAATGAATGCTCCCCAAATTCCCTGTAATCACGTCATTGCCTGGTTCAAAAACCTTCAGTGCCTCTTGCCACTACACCAAATCAAAACAGACATTCTTTTAAAGTCCTCAGTGATTGTCCCTAACCCCATTCACACAGCCATTATACACAATGCTCCTCTCCTCTATTTGTGACTTACACCCTCCCCTAAGGGAGACTGCTGGCCTTCCTTGTTAGGGTCCCCCTGGGGAGGTGTCGGGGCATGGAGCCCCATGCAGGCTAGGCCAAGCCTGTAAGACCTGACTGGAAAGCCGGGAAAGCTGGATGCATACAGGCCCTGGTGCTATGGCCTGGGGGCCCTGGGTGAGAACATTCCACAAGTCCTCAGAAGTCCGCACCTGTGACCTAAACTTCCTAGACTTAATTACTGCATCGGTAGCAAATGTTAAAACCTTCACCCACATGTAATCTCACCCTCCCTAAAATTGTATTTACCACCTAGAGTTCTTGGTATCATCTTATCTAAACTTAACAACTCCGTTTCTTTTGAATATTCTTTTGTGGTAGTGAACTGTAGTGTGTATGTGCATCCCCAACCTTGTGTGATCAATAAAAATCTTTGGAGGTGGGAAGACCGAGCCTCTCTCCTCTAGCACAAGCTGCCTAGGAAGCATTCATTTCATCAGTGCCACCAAGGGATCTCTGAGGGTCTCCCACACTTCCTGTCCCACAAAGAGCCCACACTTTTCTCCTAGGCTCCTGCGGTCCAGGCACCCACTCCTCAGCTGCCCTTCTACCTTGTTCAGATGTGCTGACTCAGGCTCAAATCTCAGCTCTGAAACCTCTCAGCTGTAAGTTGGCTTCTCTGAGCCTCACTTTCCAAATTCCTAAGATGAGAATAATGTGACTTCATCAGCTTGCTGAGAGAGCTAAGAGACTAGACATGATGGTATGTAGTAGTGGGGACCTAAACAGTGCTAGTTTTCTGTCTTCCCTTTCTCAATCAAATCTTGTTCACCAGCCCCTGCCCCATCTTGCAATCCTTTGCTAAAAACGGCAAAGGGCCGGCTGTGCAAACTAAAGCAAGAACATCCACCTGAGCCCCATTAACACGAACACACAGCCAGCCGCACATCGCACTCACCTGGTACCTCTGATAATTAGCAGCATGCAGCAGCATCACCAGATGCTGTTTCGATTCAGACTGGCCATGGAATATAGATTCTATGGCAAGGTTGTCACTCATTTTGACCGGGGGCCACATCAGCCTCACAGTTGCCTTCAAAGGGCCGAATCTAATTTTAGGACTGTATAAATGTGACTACTCCTTAACAGTTAAGCGAGCTAGGTAGAAACAAGGTCAAAGGCACCTGGCTAAAAAAAACAAGGTGGAGGGCTGGATTTGGCCCTCAGGTCTTGTATTAGCCACCTGTGTTCTATGGGATTGGATAGGCCTCTCAGCACATCTGCACCCTTGTCTGTTTGATACCTATAATTCAGTTAACTACAAAGTGCCACAGGAAAAACCTGCATCACAGGCCTGATCCCTAACCCAGGCCCCTGAGAGAGAGAGAGAGTGGCAGCAACTGTGTTCTCTAGGACTGGACCTACGTAAATGAAATTGAGCGTCATCAGCACTAACTCACCCAAGGTGCTGCTCTGGGAAGTCAGAGCTGCTGCTTTCTCAGGCCCAGTGGGAAAAGTGGAGGCATTTGTTCTCAAGGAGCTGTGTCCCCCTCCAGCACCTGTTCCGGTTTGTGGCGTTAAGTTTTCTGGAGCATCTAATGGGGCCTGCGCCATCACACCACCTCCGGTGGCCACAGCAGAGAAGTTCACTTGATTCTGATCAAAGGTGGTATTTTCTGCGTGAGGCTCAGTGTTGCTTTCCAGCCTGTGGTTCCTTACAGCAGCTGAAACAATCAGAAAATGGCTTGGTGAGCACTCACTAGCTTCTGAAAAGAGAAATAAACCTTCAGAAACAACACCATGAGCAGCTTTGTCTGTAAGAAGTGGATTCAAGTAGAATAATTTCACCTTTCTTTCTTCCCCCACAGTAATTATTCTTACAATAAATCTGGTGCTTTCACTGGATTGATTATAAAGCAACAATGGTATATAGAATTACATTTTACAGTAAGTGGAATAAATTATGAAAATTGAGAGAGGTCAACATGGGACTCTGGGAAGAGGACTTCAACCTCTGTCCTCTAGGCTGGATCAGTGCAGGGCACAAGGACTCCCGGCCAAGTGTGAGTGGAGGGAAGGAGGCTCTTCACAAGCACTGAGGCTGTGAACCATGCCTTCCGGATGGCAGTGGGGAAAGCTGACAGGCCTTGATCCTGACGCCTACCCCGATAGGCAGGAGGTTAGCATGAACAATTCTGGAAAAATACATGAAGGATTTGGCAATATTATCAAAACCTTATTAATGTAAATAGGTTTGATGCAGTAACTTTATAGGAAGAGAGAAAGAAAAGAAAAAAGAAAATCAAGAAAGAAAGAAGAGACAGAGGAGAGGAAGGAAGAGAGGGAGGAAGGCAAGAAGGCAGGCAGAAAGAGCCTAAAATCCCTCTAGCAGATCAATTAAACCAGTTGCAGTATATCCATATGAAAGGATACTATGAGGTCATTAAAACTACATTATAAAATAAAACAAAGATATTCTACAGGTACCATTCATTGAGTAAAACAACAGGCTTCAAAACAGAATTTAGAATATGATCTTATTTTGTTAAAAATAGTAATAAAAGCAATTGTGTGTGTATGTGTCAAACACTGATGTAAGAGCTTAACATTCACTCATGCATTTAATCTTCACCCTTGTTGGAGGCAGGTGCTCTTCTTCTCCCACTTTGCCTGGCGTGCAAAAGAAGCCCAGGGGGTCACTTCTCCACCCACCCAAGTCACGGGCAGCCTGCTCCAAGCCCAAGCCCCTCAGCTCTGGCTGTACTCGGCTGGAAGCCAACATGCTGAAGAGGAGTGTTAGAGCAAATCCTCCTGTTCGCCCGGTTTCCAATTCAGAGGTGCTGTGAGATATTGCTTATTAATATGGACTGTTACTTGAAGTTCATAAATTAGGAATGAATGCATATCAGAAAAGAATTTTAAGTGATACTTCCATATTGCCCAAGGTGATCACAAAGAGGGAATTAGTTGAAATGTTGTGAGGATGAAGTTAAAGATGAGGGTAAAATTGGAAGAGGAAATTGCCTTGTACTATCAAGGTCATTTGTCAAGGCAGCAAGTTCAGAGTTAGTGCAGGTGGGTGGGATGCCCCCATCCAACCAGAGAAGGTATGTCATATATGCAACTTTAAACTTTTCAGTAGCCGCATTTTAAAAAGTAAAAATGACAGGTGGAATTCATTTTAATAAATATTTTATTTAATTGGACATATCCAAAATTGTGCCTTGGCTGGGCAGCTCACTTGGCTGAAGCATCACCCTGTACACTGAAAGGTTTACAGGTTTGATTCCTAGTCAGGACACGTACCTTGGTTACAGGTTCAATCCTAGGTTGGCACACACACGGGAGGCAACCGATTGTTTCTCTCTCTTAATCAATTAACATATCCTCAGGTGAGCATTTAAAAAATAGTGCCATTGCAGTATCTAACTGATATAAACATTATTTGGGTATTTTGCATTTTTTGTATCAAACCTTTGAAACCCAGTGAGTAGTTGATTAGCCATCCTTTTAAGATCTCAATAGCTACCTGTGGCTAGTGGATACCATACAGAGCAGTGCAATGCTAGATGAATCATTCTCAACATTTCCCCACTCTGGACCACTCCTAGCAGAAGCAGTGGGTTTGGAAGGGTGGTGACTATAAAAACTTCCATAAGAGATTCTCACAAACTTTCCTAAGGGAATCATTTCCTCCCCAATCCCTTGAGATAACTGCTTTCATGCTTCCTACTCTGTTTCCTGTCAGTAGTAATTAACAGAAGCTTCCTGAAGGGGGTGGGAAGTTGTCCAGGCATCTGGGCTTGTCTGGGCCCAGCCCGGGCAGGCAAGGCACAAACTCCCCCAGAAATGGGATATGAAGCGATGTTTCCAGGGGCAGCTGCAAAGTCGAAGTTACTAAATTGAATTTGAGACTCTGGGGTTGTAAATAGAAGTGACCCATAGGACATGTTCCCTTTGTTCTTCCTATCTGAGCTGCCCAGGCAAGCAGGCCTCCCAAGAGGAGATGAAAGGGTTTAAGGATGCTTTCTCTATCTTCTTAGTATGAGAGAAATTACTTTCAAAAGAAGCCAGAAAAAATTGATTGCAGGGAGACAGAGGGACTCAAATCTCATGCCCCAAAGTTGGCAAGCCATAAGCAAAGATAAGGAAATGAATTTAGCTCTCTCATACTCTAAGACAAAGGTGAGACTTATGTGGCTGGGCCTGTGAAGAAGCAGCGGTGTCCCCTCCTTTAGGGATAGGAGTGGAAGCCCCAGACCTCAGTCCAGTTAAGGAATTCCTCTCCAGGCTCCAAAAGAAAAAGAAGGACCATGTGAAACAGTAGCCCTGAGCCACATTCTCTCCCTGGAAGGTGGACTAAAGGTGGAAGAAGAAAAAAATGCACACTATAAACTAAAAGACAACAGTTTTGCAGTATCCAAAAAAACCTTGCCACAAAAAAAAAAGGCTGAATAAACAATTTTTCAAAAACATTTCTACATGTATTGCTGAGCTGACAAGTAAGTAAAGAATCAAATCTTCTGAGGCCAAAAATGAAGCAAGAGCTGGAATTCACGGGGGTGAGCTAACTCTGAAGCTAGGAGCTTCCTTAAGGCACCAGCTCAACATTTGTGGCCCTGAAATTCTGTTCTGATAGCTGTGAGAATGCAAGAGACAGAAGACAAAACTCTCAAGGAGAGGTCTGACAGGGAGCTGCTGTATAATAAGCTCCCGAGACCAGGGTGCCAGGCAAATAGAAACCCACCTGCCCTGCACAAAGAAACAGCAAGGAAAACTGCAAGGCCCTTCCATCTTGATTTTAGGTGAAAGGAAAATAAATCTCTCCTAAGAATTCGTAATCATAAAGCTGGCCCTCATGCACCTATGCAGTACAAACTCACAATACCTAACTTGGCCACACCTCAAACCAAGCATGTGCTTAAAAGTGGTCTTGAACTTTGTGACTCTAATAAAACCACTGAATTATGTACTCCAAAAAGGGTGAATTCCACGGTATTTAAGTTCCATGTTAAACAAATACAGAGATTCTATTAATGAAGGGAATAGAGATCCTGACATATAGTGCCTTCAGGTACCTGGCATAAAATGTACAAGGAAAAAAAGCACCCATGGACAAAGGTGGCAAACTGGACAGGCAAAGGCTTCAAATACTACAATTATTAGAACAAAAAATATAAGTATATAAAACTATATGAAAATAAATAAGAAATTGAAATGAGAGAAAAAAAGACTATAAATAATGCCCAAAGACACTTTTTTTTTTTTTAAGATTTTATTTATTATTTTTAGAGAGAGGGGAAGGAAGAGAGGCAGAGAGGGAGAGAAACATCAATGTATGGTTGCCTTTCACCTGCCTCCAGCTACAGAGCTGGCTGGAGACCTGGCTTGCAACCTGATTATGTGCCCTGGCTGAGAATCGAACCAGCAACCTTTGGGTTCGCAGGCCGGCACCTTATCCACTATGCCACCAGCCAGGGCTCCAAAGACATTTTAAAAAATCTAAATGGAAATTCTAGAAATGAAAAATATAGTAACTGAAATTAAGAAACTCAACAGCAGATTAAATGTGGCTATAAAGAGTTAAGGATTACAAAACAGATAAAAGAATGCCCAGATGATATCAAAAGACAGACAACACAAAAAACAAGTACCAAGGAAGTCAGAGTAAGAAAGTACAACATATAACAAACTGGGGTTCTGGGACAAGAGACCTAAGAGAGAAATAACAATATTCAAAGAGTAATGGCTGAGAATTTTGCAGAGCTAATAAAAAGTATGAATCCAGAGTCAAGAAGCCCAACAAATCCTAGGACCCTAAATTAAAAGGAAATATCAAACCCTATCATAACGAAACTGCAGAAAATCACAAAGAAAACTAGATCTAAAACCTACCAGAGGGCCCTGGCTGGTGTGGCTCAGTGGACTGAATGCTGGCCTGAGAACCAAAGGCCCACAGGTTCAATTCCCAGTCAGGGCAAGTTCCCAGTTAAGGAAGGTATATGCAAAAGGCAACCACACACTGACGTTTGTTTCTCCCTCTCTCCCTTCTCTCTGAAAATAAGTAAATAAAATCGTAAACAAACAAACACCTATTATAGGAGAAAAATGGCAGATCATAGTCTTAACTGCAGATTTTTCAACAGCAACCATGAAAGCTAAGAGACAGTGAATAAACATTTTCAATGTGCTCAAAAAGAAAAACTAGAATTTAATACTCCACCAAACATCTTTGAAAAACACCTTGAGACTATGTTTCAAAATAGAAATGTTTCAGTCAAATTTGAATTCATCAACCATGTCCACTAAAGAAAATTATGAAGAGTTTATTTCAAGCAGAAGAAAAACAATCCTAGATGAAAGCTGTAAGATGTTAAGAAGAAATGATGCGCAAATAAAATAGGACATTTGTGCATTAATTTAAAGAAATATTGGATTTATAAGCTAATTTCTCATTTGTGGTCTTAATAAAACAAGACAGAGCAAATCATGGAGAACAATAGCCCATAAATTGGGGGCCGGGGGGATGATGAGAATCACTTTGTAGGAAAGGGGTAATTTTAAAGTATGTCAACAGTGCATTGTAAAACTCCTCAATCTAACCTTAAGGAATAGAAATAAGAGTATATCATGTCCAAATGGTATAGCTTGAAATGATATAAATTTCTGCTGTAAGAAATCAATGAATATTGCCTAAAACCAAAACAAAAAATTCAGTAAATAGCAATAGAAGCATGTCATTTTGAGATATGGACCCAATTACTAAAAGAATCAGTTAAAAGGACTGAAAGTGGCTGATTCTGGGAAGCAAAAAATTATGATAGTAGGAGTGGCCAGGGGTTTTAAAAGAGCTTTATAAAACATTTGATCTTTATACAATGTGTAAGTTCGATAAAAATAAAAATTAAATTCTAAAAATGTTGACTAATAAACCGGGATAAATGTCTGCATTGCATGAAAACATCTAGCATTCTTAATACATGAAGAACTTTACTACATTCCTAAAGTGTACATGTCGTAAAAACATGACGGTACGGCACACAAGAGAAAATAAGTGGAGAATAAGTATATGAAAGTAGTGTTAGAAAGAAATAAAATACAAATCCAAACTAGACAAGACCTTTTTTAATTTTTATAATTTGCTTTTCCTATCAAACTGGCAAAGATTTTAAAAAGTATAATATCTAATGGCATTGTAGGTATAGAAAATAAACATTTGCTAGTATAGGTACCTAAAATATTGGGGAGACCGCTTAGGAGTATATGGTTATCTAATATTCAGATACATTCAGATGCTGTTACATCTGAAACTAATACAAAATAATAATGAATGTAAACTTTAATTGAAAAATAAAATTTCTTGAAAGATTTTATTCATTATCTTTAGAGAGAGAAGGGTAGGGAGAGAGGCAGAGAGGGAGAGATACATCAAATGTATGGTTACCCTTCACTTGCCTCCAGCTACGGAGCTGGCTGGAAACCTGGCTTGCAACCTGGTTATGTGCCCTGGCTGGGAATTGAACCAGTGACCTCTGGGTTCGCAGGCCGGCGCCTATCCACTAAGCCACCAGCCAGGGCTGAAAAATAATTTAAAAAAAAAAAGAAAGAAAGAAAGAAAATGAAAATGGGTACTTGCATATAATGTTGGTAACAATGTCATGGGACCATTCTTGAGAAATGTCACACTCCAATGCAAAATCTAATCAGAAATTCCTTTTCTGAAAATTAATTCCAAGAAAATTATTAAGGAAGTACACCAAGTTTTAGGTATAAGGAGGTTTATTCAGCATCATTTAAAATCATGAAAATTGGAAATAACCTAAATTTCTGCAGTAGGGAGTTAGTTAACTTAATTATAAGACAACAACATTTTAAAGAACTGGCCAAAATATACTATTATTAATAGTTTTAAATATGCATTATGCTTACCCTCTATTGTTAAGTAAAAACATAAATTACAAAGTGGTTTGGACCATATGATCCCATGTTAGTAAACATACATCTGTGTTTAAAAAACGCATCTCCTAAGAAAAAGAACAGAAATGGTTGGTGTCTTAGTATCTCCAGGTCTGGAAGCCACGTTGCTGTGGGCTTTCCTTAGAGCACAGAGCTGTCCCCTACAGTAGGCGAAGCCTGTGAACTTAATATAAAGTGGGCTCATGCAGCCTGCCTGTAAGCACATGTGTGGGTTTGGGCTCTGGTGCTGAGTCCAAAACAAGTCCGTGAGCGGCCTGTAACCGCTCAGCTAAAGGGCTGATGAGTTCTCTTGGGTCTGGGCCACTTGGCCTCTAGATGCTTAACCACTTTCAGCACCGGCAGTAGCCTAAGCTGGTGACCAGATCAAGGAGATGGGCCAGTGACCTTCTCTCCAAAGCAGAGACAAAACACACCCCTAGTTAGCACCCCTACTGCTGGGTCCTGCTGACTGCAGAGACCTGCTGGTTTGTGGGGCCACCTCCATCCTCTTCTGCCTATTCCTGGGCGCTGCAGCTGCCTAACTGGTGAGGAACTCGTACTGTTTGTCCTTCTTTATCTAGGGATCTGTTTTTCCCCCCTGGAAACACAGGAGGCAACATAAAACATTGCTTGCTTTCTCCATACCTTGTGAATGGTGTCCCCCCTGCAAAGGTCCTCTCATCTAGAAGGAAAAGAGCCTGCTTCTGGCTCCATGTCTACATCTAGAAATCCATTTCTTAGTAAGACAGGCAGTGGTAGTACACAGATTGTGGTTAAGGTCAGGCTGTCTGGGCGAGACTTCTGGCTCCACCTCTTACATGCCCTGCGACCTTAGATGAGATACATAATGTCTCTGTGCCTTGGCTTCCTCACCTGTGAAATGGGGGGAGTATGAGTTCCAATCTCACTGGGCTGTAGCGGTGCACACATCTGAGAGCTCTGGATGGTATCTGGTACATAGTGAGGGCTATACATGATGTAGCTATGAATTGACATCTATCACGTTTTAACAAACAGATGCAGGAATGGCTTCGGCAGGTACTGCTAACCAGCCATGGTTCAGTCTCCCAACCCTACTCCAGGCAGCAGATTAGAGCTGGTACAAGAGGTGAGAGCCCCTACACCATACAGGCCCTCAGTCCCTCCTGGAAGTGAGGAGTGCATTCTGGTGCAAGGACTGAGGCTGGCTAAGCAGCCATTGGGGCCATGTGCCTGGCTCTAGCTCTGCTCACAACACCCTCCTGGCAGGTACAGGGAGGACTTGGGGCACAGGATGATCACCTCTGGCATCACAAGCCCCTGATGTCACTGGCCTAGAGTTCCAAAAAACGCAGTATTCTGCTGTGCCTTGTTAACTCCGGACATCCCTCTGCCTCTTATAGTGCCTTTGAACTATTCCTCAGACAAGGGATAGCAAATCAGGCAGGCTGGGCCGGCCGCGCAGCCTACCCCTCTGCCACCCAAGGTCTCAGGTGATTGTGAACATCCAATGCTTTACACCATTCCACATTGTATCTCAAGAGAACAATGGGTCAAATGCTAAAATATTTATTGAAATCCAAAGACCAATCCTTTCTGAAGCCCTGAGTTGTATAGGGCTAGTGGTTGAGTTGTGTTTGCGGTGTGGGTCCCTATGCAGCACAAGTGGAAACCCCGCGTGGGAGAGTAACCCAGAGTAAAGGTCACAGGACTGAACAGGGACCTGCCACATGCAGGGAGAGGTCCTGGGGAACCTGCTCTTACTCTCAGTGAGACAGAGAAATGACCCAGGAGAAATGGGAAGGAAAAGGCATGCTTTAGGCTGCAGAGCCTGGGCCAGATGGGTAGTGAGCAGAAGCTGCTACTGCTCATCTCACCCAACCCTCTCCCCTGATGGCCACAGACAATTCCTTAACCCCCACTTAGATCCTGTAGCAACTGAGCCCCGGAACCAACCTCACCTTGGAGGTTAGGTATTTCAATTTCCCAGGTATCTCTGAGCTGTAGATACCAACCTTCCCCCTCTGCACTAAGCCTCCTGTGTCAGGCTGTCCCTTTCCTGGTACATGAATGGAAATTAAATTAACAAGACAGTTTTATTGCTTTGCCTGCTTCCAACTGCACCCCCACCCCCTCTCTCCACCCCTCCCACCCTACTTTGACAACTTCCTTTTCAGTAGTGTCTTTAATGTTCCAAAACATCTGTTTGTGAACCTACACCATCAGTGATACTAGTGCAGCCCAGGAGTAGGATTTCCTAATTAGCAGCTGCTACAGAGTCAACTCCTCATCACCCTCCCACCCCATGAACCCCAAGGTTTTTTTCAATTTGCATTGTTTCTGAGCCATGGGGTGGGTGTGGATCGGGAGAGAGTGCATGATGTCATTCCAAGAGGCAACTTCCTCCCCCAGGGCTGGGCTGCCCTCTCACGGGCCAGGCTGTGTGTCAAATGCTGCCAGCCAGTCTCGGGTTTCTGGGGCACAGAGTTGAAGCATCAGCCCTTTCTTTTCATTTCCCTCTCTTTGAATTCAGATTTCCCCACCAAGTGCTAAATGCTTCCCACATGTGCTATGTCATTTATTTATTTTTTACTTAATTTATTTTTAAAGACTTTATTTATTATTTTTAGACAGACAGGAAAGAAGTAGAGAGGGAGAGAGACATCAATGTATGGTTGCCTTTCACCTGCCTCCAGCTACATAACCTCATTATGTACCCTGCCTGGGAATCAAACCAGCAACCTTTGGATTTGCAGGCCAGTGCCTTATCCACTGTGCTATGTCCCACCAGCCAGGGCATGTGCTATGTCATTTATAGTGGGTATCATGAGGAAATTGAGGAGCAGAATGATTAAGTGATCATTCAAGGTCATCCACTCAACAGCAGAAAGACACAACATGAACCTGGGTGTCATTTGGTCACACTCCAGCTTAAAGTTCTTGCCAGTGGTCAGGGCCAAAAACTGGCCCCACTGGCCTTCAACTTCAGCCCAATGGCACTCGCTTGTTTCTCCCTAAGAGGAATGAGATGGTATCACTTGGGCTTCGGAATCAGGTAGACTTGCTTGATAACATCTGCATGTTAGCAGCTGGATGACTGCACAGGATAACTTCAAAATCAGCGTCAGTGTCAGAGATGAATTTAATGGGTAATGAAAAAACTAAGGAGTAGAGGCAGTATGGAGAATAAGTCTGAGGGACAAGAAACACTTGTTTTGAAATGTGAAGCTTCAGTGAGGTTGGAACTTCCAAGTGGAAAAGTCCAACAGGCATTTAAAGATTGGGGACAGCAGATTAGGAGGGAGGAAGAGGAGATAGCATATTAAGGGAAGAGCAAGGGTCAAGGGTCAAGGACTGATGTAGGTGAAACCTGAATCTGGAGGGAGAAGCGCCAGTGAAAGAGACGCAGATGGCAAGGGAAAGGCAGAACAAAATTAAAAGTAGGGGCCAGGAAGGTGGTAAGTGCCTGAGCAGGGATGGGTGGTGGACACCAGGCCTGCAAGAAGAGATTAGAAAACCAAAGTCCCAGCACTCTCCCGAACAAGCCTTGGTCAGTGGAAGATGAAGTCAGCCTCCTAGGGGACAAGGTGCATGAGGAAGAGGTTCTGGAACAGTGAGATGCTGACCCCAGCTGCAGAATTCCCCGCCCACCCCTCCCTGAGCTTCCCTGGATCTCAGCTTGGGAACTGCTCTCAGGAGAACTATTCTTTGTCCCAGCATGGATCTTCCATCTGTGATGGCAGGTTTCTTTATAATTTCTAAAGATTTTCTTGAGATTCAATTGCTCACAGAGTGAGGGAAGAAGACTTTTAAAAAACAGAGAGATTATTAGTCCCCTCTTTTTAAAATTTCCCTTTGGGTGTGGGGGATGGCTGTAAATCATGAGAGGAACAGGACAGTGTCCACAGGAACTTTACAGAGAATAAAATTAGGTTCTTATTCTCAGAGATCAAATAAAGAAAGCCTACTTTTACAATCTTCTAAGCACTCTTTATGGAGTAATTTTAGGGCCCTAAATTAACCTGTTAGATACTGACATTCTGAGTGGTGGGCAGGATAACAATTCTTATCCCATTTCACAGAAGAGAAAGCCGGGGGCCCAGGCTGGTAGCACAGTGGATAAGGTGCCGGCCTGCGAACCCAAAGGTCGCTGGTTCGATTCCCCAGCCAGGGCACATCATCAGGTTGCAAGCCAGGTTTCCAGCCAGGTCTGTGCCTGGAGGCAGGTAAAAGGCAACCATACATTGATTCTTCTCTCCCTCTCTGCCTCTTTCCCTTCCCCTCTCTCTGGAAATAATAAATAAAATCTGTAAAAAAAAAAAAAAAGAAAGCAAGAAAGCTGGGACACCTTCCAAGAGTAACCCAGAAAATTGCCCTGGCTAGTGGCACAGTGGATAAGGCGCCAGCCTGCGAACCCACAGGTCACTGGTTCAATTCCCAGCCAGGGCACATAACCAGGTTGCAAGCCAGGTCTTCAGCCAGGTCTGTGGCTGGAGGCAGGTAAAAGGCAACCATACATTACTGTCTCTCCCCTTCCCTGCCTCTCTCCCTTCCCCTCTCTCTAAAAATAATAAATAAAATCTAAAAAAAAAAAAAAAAAGTAACCCAGAAAATGGCAGAGTAGAGAAAAAGCCAGTTCTTTCATTCCAAAGTCTTTCCTAATTAATGACCCCCACGCAAACCATTGAGGGCTGAGAAGCAGCTAAAGCCAGCTGCTCCCTAGTTACTGCATGGCATGCAGCCTGCTTCACCAGCTCGCACCCCAGCTCTGCAGCAGCCATTCTGGCCCACGCTGGGAACTGGCTGGGTTATCTTGGGTGTCCCCATCCCTCTTCAAAGGTGACCTCCACCATTAGGTACCTTAGCAACCAATTAGTCTGAGCCCCAGATGACAGGATTGGGCTCCAAGAGGGGCAGTAACAATTTTGAATCCATAATATAGCCAGTGACTGGCATTTATCAATTTAAAAAAAAAAAAGTCTTTCATACTCCTTAGGATGGCTATTATTTTAAAAAAAGGAAAAGTGTTGGCAAGGAGAAATTAGAACCTTCTTGCATTACTAGTAGAATGTAAAATGGTGCAGTCACTGTACAAAACAATTTAATGGTTCCCAAAAATTTAAACACAGAATTCCCATATGACAACTATAATTGCATAATCAATAAAATGTACCTAAAAAAAAGAATTACCATACAATCCCCTGCTATGTATATACACAAAAGAATTGAAAGCAAAAAGGGGATAGATGTAATACAACAACAATAAAATTAAAAAAAAAAAGAATTGAAAGCAGGGAGCCAAAGAGATACATGTTCATCTATATTCACCAAAGCATTATTCACAACAGCCAAAAGGTGAACAAAACCCAAGTGCCCACCAATGGATAGATCGGTAAACAAAATGTATTTATATACAATAGAATATTAGCCATAGAAAGGAATAAAATTCTGACACATACTACAACATGAGGGAACCTTGAAAACTTTATGGTAAGTGAAATAAGCCAGACAAAAATAAGACAAATAATGTATGATTCTCCTTATATAAAGTACCCAAGGGGAGGGAGGAATGAGGAGTCATTACTTAACAAGCTTCTATGTGAGATAATGAAAAGTTTTGGGGATGGATGGTGATAATATTTGTACTACATTGTGCAAGAGCTCAGTGCCAATGATGTGTACACTTAAAAATGGGTGAAATGGTCACCTTTATGTGATATATATATATATATAGAGAGAGAGAGAGAGAGAGAGAGAGAGAGAGAGAGACAGAGCGCGCATATCAACCACACATCAGACAAGGGCCTTTAAACACCTGCCTAAAGGAGCTTGCCGCTTCCAAGAGAGCTGACCCTGTCGATAAAGCCCTACAACACCGCTGGGGAGTGAGAGGTGGTCCAGTCCCACAGACAGTGCCCAGGGCTGAGAAGGCACACGGCTAAGACCAGAATCCCCTTCGCCCAAAAGGGCTGCTGCCTTTCCTTCAGATCACGGCCCTTTGCCACAGTGCCCTAGTGGCCTCCCTGCCTTCACCCCCTGAATCCTCTAAATGAGGGGGATTTCAGGCCAGATGGCCAGCAGTGGGATATTTTGGGGCACACAGGAACCTTGGGGGCATGGGGGCCAGTGGCTGCAATCTCACCAGAAAGGCAGCCTCCTACTCAGCTGGTTGCTTTTGGCTGTTTTGAAATACTGCTGCGGATGTAATGATTCTGGGCGGAGGACGTTTAGAAGCCAAATGAGTTTGTGTGAACAAAAGACTCAGCCCTTGATCTGAACTGTCCAGGGCTCCCAGGGAGTTTTGTTTCCTTCCTTGTTCTTGCCTGAAAGGAGAGGCCTGAAGAAAAACCATACACATCGAGCGAGAAGTATTTGGACTTGAGATCTGATGACCTGATTAAAAAAAAAAAAAGATTCCCCTGAAACAGCCTCTAGTAATGAAAAGGATAAAGTGTACAGGACTTACTATCTTCCCTCCCCCTGATACGTCTGCTTGTGTCTGGCTGATCATCCGCTCGGGAGAAAAGCCGGCCTGCAACCAAGGACTGGCTGGCCTGAGCCTGGGGTCGGGCTTCTAGGAAGGCCATCACTCCTGCAACGGCCTGGGGCCCACGAGGGAGCTGCCTGCCCAGGCAGGAGTGAAAGATGAAGAGCTGTTAAGTGACCTCAAGTTCTCTGCTTTAGAAACAATTCTGTGGGTTTTAAAACAAACAAACTTGAGACAAAGCTCTACTGCCCAAGGTCAGAAGATTCCCATTCAATTAACCTTGTGTCGGGGGTGTCTACATTGTGCCTCATTTTCTTGGCCCCTCTCAGCCTTTGAAAAAGAAACACCCAGCAGAGGGGCTAAAGAGGAGACTCTTCAGCCATGATAACTCCCTGTGGCACCTGGAGGTAATGGTGGGGTCACTAGGACTGGGACACAAGCAGGCCTCCCCATCTTCCCTGTCGTCACCCTAACATTCACTCACACCCAGAGAGGAAGCCTGGTGGCAGGGCTCCACCTAAGGAGGCCTGCCAGGTTAGCAAAACAATAAAAAGGCAAGGAAAAACATCCTGGTTCCAAGGAGGAAGAGGGGAGGGCAGGAAGAGGGGCCTGCTGGGGAGGATGTGGAGAACAGAATGAGATGTGGCCCTGGGCTTTACACCCTCACTGGCCATTGGCAACTAACTTTCATAAATTCTGCGGTTCATTTATTCTACAGACCTGTGTGAAGTGGCCTAGGACTCTAAGGAAATCAGAGAAACATAATTTGTCCAGTAAGTTTACCACGTCGGAAAATGTACACAGTGGCGTTGTGGCACAAAGGGCCTGAGGCCTGAAGTGGTGGTGGAGAGGGAACAAGGTCTTTATTGTCACTGCCTCTCACAGAGCTGGGTGCTCACTGTGGGCCCACCAGGACCCTTCAGGCTCAGGGAAGTAAAAGTGACTTAAAGAGATAAAATAGACTTAAAATTAAGATGGGGAAACCTGACACTCAATTCCCATACGACCAATATTTTAAGTCAGTCGTAGACCTTGACCAGTTAAGAAGAAGAGATAAACCAAGGGAGGAAAAAGGAAAGGAGTGAAAAGAAAAATAAAGGGAGAAACTTACAGAGGGAAGGAGAAATAAAACAAGGGAGAGTTTAAAAAAAAGAAAAGTAGGGTGACTATTATCATTACGATTATAGCAGCCCAAACATTCGTGGTGTGGTCCCTACAGGCCCCATGCTGAGCATGTCATATGCACTGTCCCGTTTAAGACCCAGCATAGACATTATTATCCCACTTTTCTCAGGTGTAGAGAGACAAACTGTCCACAGTTACACAGCTTAGAGTAGAATAGGACCCCAAACCAGGTGTGTCTGACTCCAAACAATGCCCAATTTTGAAAAGTAGAGAAAGAGTGAAGGATAAGAAAGAGCAAAACAAAGGCTGAGAACTTCAAAGGAACAGCAGCACCTTCAGACAAGGAAAGCCAAAAAGGACAGGGGTGACCTCCTCAGGGGGGCAGGCATCCACAGGGCCTCCCTAAGGACACGTGGATCCACACTGCAGTCTCCTGATGCAAGTGGAGAATCACATTTGGACAGCCACAATGCACATGGAATTAAGTGTACTGACAGGACTCAGAAGAGGAAAGGAATAAAGGGAGGAAGAGTCAATGATATTTCGTGAGAAAGCAAAGGCAAGACAGAAATAGCTGAGGGCTTGAATGCCACCACTTCCAAGAAGTCTTTCCCAGTCAGAATTCTCCCTCTTGGCTATTGCTTCATCTTGTTGTACAATTATCACTTGTTTGATCACGTTTCCATGTCCCTCATGAAAGACTGGCTCACGGGTGGTGCTCAATAAAGGTTCACTGAACTGAGCCAGAGGTGGAAGGCCAAAGGCAGAATTGGGAAGAACATCCCAGTTGGTGGGAGGGAGAGGAGATGGGAAAGAGTTCATCACAGCAACCAGAGGTAGAAGAGGGGACAGAGGAAGGACTGAATAGGACCACTGAAATTGCCTACAAGGTTCTTCTCTCCAACTCCTCGCTGATCTTCTACTTACCCTCCCTCATCTTCTTTCCTCATGAAGCCCCAGCTGACTTATCATGGTAACAATGCCTGTGTGTTCTGGGAGGCATTAATGATAAGCCTCCCAGAGGCATTAATGATAAGCCTCCCAGAGGCTGTGTCTTAGTAGACACAGCACATGCATGTCTACTAAGCTTATCCAGGTGGAGTAAATCATTTTACCCCACAAAACACTGCAGTGGACACAACTGGGTTATCATCTCCATTTTAGATATGGAAACAGGCTCAGAGACAAAATGCTTTGCCCAAGGGCACAGTCAGGTCATAGTATTATGATTCAAATTATTTTCTGTGTCCACACTTAAAAGTACTTTCTCGTCTTCCTCAAAAGCCTTATTAAGAAAGCAAGATAGGTATTATTATCCCAATTTTTAACACAAGGAAAGTAAGGCCTAAAGGCATTAGGGAGCTGCCCAATGCCACTGAGCTAGAAAGTGAAGGGGTTAAAACCAAAAGAGACAGCTCTTGAGTGCCACTGGCATCTCCCTTCCCTAACTCTCCCAGTGGCTAGGGACAGCAGCACTCCTTCACGAGGCCCAGGCGCACAAGGCGGAGGTGTGGCTATACTGTAAATAATTCCTAACAAACCACAAGAATGCATCTACCCAATGGCTAAGGTCCTCTTCAAAGAGGTCCCATTAAGACATATTTATTCCAACAATGCTACAATTGCTCAAGCTCATTTCTAAAATTCTCCAATTTTCAATAGAGCCTGCAGACTATTCTCTTGAGTTTCCTGAATTTGCATCCCTCGAAAATAGATTTGGGGAACAGACAAAATTTCAAAGCCCAACCTAGTGACTGATGCAGGAGATGGAGGTGTGGGGCCTCAGTTTGGATCCAGAGGAGGCTTCACTACAAAGAAACACCAGTGAGTGGCTCGTGGCCTCCTTCTAACACTTCTGAGGCATGTGTGGATAGCCTCCAAAGGTTCTGAGCAGAAGGGGAATACTCACTGGTCACAAAGCCCCAGCATGGTTGACTTTTTAAAATTATATGCAGAAATATACATTTAAAAAAATTTACTGTAGTTTTTTCCATTACCATTTATCCTCCCATGCCCTCTTCCGCTTCCACCCACCCCTCCCCCTCAATCACCCCCCTGCTGTCTGTGTCCATGAGTTCTTTTCTCTTTTTCATCTGATCCTCCACCCCTCAAGCCATCCCAACACAGAGCTGTCAGCCTGCTCTCTATGAGTCTGTCTCTCTTTTGCTTGTTAGTTCAGCTTGTTCATTAGATACCAATTATGATGAAATCATATGATACCTGTCTTTCTATGACTGGTTTATTTCACTTAACATAATGTTCTCCAGGTCCATGATTAATTTTTAAAGGCTTATTCTTTTATAGCAAACCCTTCACATACTGCTTTTTGTTTGTTTGTTTCAATCCTAACTGCTTCATGGGTATTAATCTGTTTCCTCAGGTGATTACAGGTGAAGGCTGTGAAAGTTAGTTTCTCACTTCAAATCTTGCTCTTTCCTCTCTGCACCTGAACAGAAAGTTCTACGAATACCAAGGGGTGTGGTTGGCAGGGGTCCAGGGTAAGGAAGAATCAGAAACAGAAATCCTCGGAAGGTGGACTTGCGCCCTTTGCATTCCGAGCTTGTTCCCTGTCCAAGAAGCCTGGAGATAAAGTGGGTGCTGCCATCAATACAATGGTCCGGATTAAGCCGCGTTGGTTTCAGCAGCATCATCACTACCAGCATTTGCAGAGCTCTCCTGCCCAGGCACTGTGCATCTGCTTTCCAGGGACTATGGGATGCCTACATTCCCCAAGTAGGGCCTATCAATCACCTATTGGACAGATGAGAAACTGATGGCACAGAGAGACTGAATAACCTACCAAGGTCACCCAGCTGGCAAGCAGCACTGTTGGGATTCGAACTGGGTTAGTCCGGTCCCCAAGCCAGGGCCTCCCCAGGTGTGTGACTAAAAAGCCAGTGGGACTCCTATCCACACCTTAACAAAAGATGATCCCAGAAAAAGTTTCACCATATAGCCTCACCCCAAAGGCTACAGGGGTGAAACTGGTCCCCAAGTTAAAACTGTTTCCATTTCCTCCTGCCCCCCAGGAAAGGAAAAAGGGGTGGCCAATACTGGCCTAACATCCAATGATCACTAGTCATGGCCTTGTGCAAAGAACAATGTCCCACCAGAAGACAGCCAGTCATCACCCCCCTGTATTCTTGCTGCTCCTTCCTCCAATGTGACTGCTTTAGTTCAGATGGTCCAGAACAGTGCAGGGCCAGCTGGTGAGCCTGACCTTGGCCTCTGGCCTCTTCTCATCACCCATCTTCCTTCTTGGTCTTCATTTCCCAATTTAGCAAAGACCCTGAGTGGAACTTGTCAAACTTACCAGATCCATCTCCTGGGCTCCAGTAGTCCAACTCTTTTTCCAGATAGGGAGGTGGGAACCACTGTTATTCAGGGTCTACAAGTGAGGTCAGAGTGCCCCTCATGCCCCCAACCATTCCAGGAACCAGGGACATAGAGCATGCCTGCCACATCACCTGACCTGTGAGCTTTTCTCAAATATCCTTACCATGACTGGTTGGAAATCAGAACAGAATAGTTCCATGAAGCACAAGTACTCTAGAACCAAAATATTAAAGCAAAAGAAAAAAAAAGTATCCACTTTAAACAATTTCTGTAGACCTGGAAGGCGGCCTTGCCAGCTCCTTACTACAGGAGTCCTAGATCAGGCAGTGGGGAGGGCATGGCTGCAGTACCACTCGGCAGCAGGAGGCCAGAGGTTGGACAGGGGCTCCCTGGGCTGAGGCCTGTGCTAGGGACTAGGGAACAAAGATGGATAGAGCCCTGTCCTTCCTTTCAAGGAGCAGGAGGTCTGGAGGGCTCACAGGCATACATGCAGATCCTCTGTGGCCCCTTTCCCTTGTCCCTCACACAGGCCCCTGCAGCTCCTGGGCCCCAAGCTCAGAAGCTGGGTGTTAGTCTCCTCACACTTCATGACTGCATCAGGGAAGGCAAGAAGTTCACAGGCTAAAGGCAGGCCCTCCCAGGAATGGAGCTGTTAACTCTTTTCACAATAAAGAAATGGAGGCCCAGAAGTGGACTTAAGTTCCTCAACGTGAAACTGTGGCGTAGGGGCAGAGCCAGAACTTGGTCTTCTGGACCAGCTTTTACCTCCAGTCACCCCACGTTGCTGGAGCACCATTTCCACCCCCCAAGTACAGTTTTTTGTTGTTGTTGTTTTTTAAAAATTTTATTTATTATTTTCAGAGAGAGGGTAAGGGAGAGAGGCAGAAAGGGAGCGAGGGAGGGAGACATCAATGTATGGTTGCCTTTCACCTGCCTCCAGCTATAGACCTGGCTGGAGACCTGGCTGGAGACCTGGCTGGAGACCTGGCTTGCAACCTGGTTACGTGCCCTGGCTGGGAATCGAACTAGTGACCTTTGGGTTTGCAGGCTGGCACCTTATCCACTGTGTCATCAGGCAGGGCCCCAACTATAGATCTTAACTACAGCCCCTATCATTCAGTGGGAAGTGTCTGGACTTATCAAAAAACCTGCCAATCCAAGGTGACCTTTCATTTTGTATCATGCCCTGAACAAGGAGACCAAAAGTTTCTGAGCACAAAATGAAATGTACTGACTCTGCCTGGAAATCAACCAGAGGATGAAGCTGAAAATGTTGTTATAGACCCAAAACAAAAATCTAATTTTGCCCTGTACTCCACAATTTAAAGGATCGATTACTGCAAATGAAATGGCTCTAAATTAGAAAGATACAGGTCCCTGAGGCATTGTCTTGCCCCACTCCAAAGTCTGTGTTCCAGTTACTTCTGAAACACTCCAAAGTCTGTTTGCCTCCTGCCCGACCACTGCAGAGTGCTTCACGCGTCTGACCCCCTGCCCAGCGGCAGCCACCTCCACACACCCCGGCAAAGGGCCTGCCAGGCGCTCCGCAGACACCAACTTCCACCAGCAGTGTCCACCCAGCCTCCTGCTCACCACACGCCCTGCTAAGTCAGTCAGGAAACATCCTCTCTTCAACTTGCCTCAGACCGGAGGATAAGATGCAGCCTGAGAAGCTTCAGGAAATGAGTTAGCAGAGCGATGCTATGATTGCCCCCACCCTCCTACACCACTATCTGAAGATCTTGGGGTGAAAAAGGTACGCAGTTTTCATCAACATGCCCAGTGACAAAGAGGGAGTGGTGGGATCTATAAAATGGTACAATGCTAGGGAAAGTATAGGTTGGTACAATTCTAAGTGACTGTCAGCATCTTAAAATTTTCCACATCCAGGAATTGACAAGAAGCCAATAATCAGACATAAATACAAAACTGATGCAAAAAGATATGCATCACAGCACTATTTATGATGGTGAAAAACTGGAAACACAATATATATCCAATAAAGAAAGATAAAAAACCAAAGTTAAGGCATAATGGAACAGTATTTATTCTGGATACTTATATGGAATATATATAATTTCATATTCCAAAGAATTGTTCATGTTTTTGTTTTTAATATTTTATTAATTATTTTTAGAGAGAAGGGCAGGGAGGGAGGAAGAAACGGACAGAAACATCAATGTACGTTTGCCTTTCACCTGCCTCCAGCTACAGACCTGGCTGGAGACCTAGCTTGCAACCTGGTTATGTGCTCTGACTGGGGAATCGAATCAGTGACCTTTGGGTTCACAGGCTCCAATCCACTGAGCCACCAGCCAGGGCTGGTGTGTATTAATGTTTTAATACATTAATAAGTGTATTAATACATAAGTGTATTAATGTTTTAATACACTTCTAGTAGTTGGAATATAGGTAATATTTTACTTGTTGTTTTCCTCTTTAACTTCCAAATTGTATGATATGCACATAAAATGTTTACAATCAGAAAAAAAGTTATTAATTTTTAAAACACGAGGATGACCATATATAGCTTAGAAATACCAAAATGAGAACACCTGAACCTACGTCAAACATGGCCTCACTGCTGACTGACAGCAAGCCAGGCTTCTCTGGGCTGAGGGTGAGGGTCCCTGGTCTGTCAGGGGTCACAGATGTCAGGGAGGAGGGGCCTCTGCCTGTCACTCCCTGACAGCCCCTGGACCAACAAATAGGAAAAGGCAAACACTTTAGACATGTACATCTAACCCTGTGACTGCAGAGGCCCACACACGCCCCACACTGCAGCAAAGGTGCAGGAGGCCTCCCAGCCCCAGGGGCTGCCCTGCCCTCTCCCTCACGCACAGGGGAGACTGTCCAGTTCACTGTCCTACTGCTTTACTGCTTTTGAGGGTAAAGCATGAGGAAGATATTGACTAGGCTATCCTGTGCTTTTTAAATAAGACTTTAACTTAATTTAGAGAGGGGAAAAGGGAGAGAGAATGGGAGAGAAACATTAATGTGCAAGAGAAACCTTGATTGGTTGCCCTCGCGTGCCCCCAGCAAGAGACCTGGCCTGCCATCCAGGTATGTGCCCTGACCAGGAATTGAACTGGCATGGCAACCTTTTGGTTTGCAGGACAATGCTCAACCCACTGAACCACTCAACACCTACCCTGTGTTTTGATTATCAGGAAAATAAGGATAGCTCAGTCAGAAAGATTACTGCCTACATACATTACTCTTTCCACCTTCAACTTTTACATCTGGATCATTTTATCTTTATAGTTGGATCATTTATCCAGCTACCTATGAGCGCTTACCACAGGTCAGGCACTGAACTAGCCCTGGCTTCCCAACTTGCTTCCTCTGGGCTTCTCACAGTCTCCTTTCTACATCTCTCCTCTCCTAAATCCCCTCCATGGAGCCCAGAAGAAAATCTGACCTCCTTACTGCAGGTCTCACGGCAACTAGTGATCCAACCACTAGGGTGGTCCTCCTCTCTAGCCTGAAACATCAAGTTTGTTCCCGCCTTAGGGCATGGGCAGTGGTTAAAAAGGCTGTTTACACTGAGGCAGGGGAACACAACGTGCCTAGTCTCTGGGACAGGAAAAAGTTTGTCTGGTGTGGTTAGAAGAGGGGAGTGGAGCAAGAAGAGGCCTGAGGGTTGGCAGGGTTGGATCCTTCAGACCCTGCATTCCAGCATGGAGTCTGGATTTTATTCTAAGTACAATGCAAAATCCTTGGAGGGTATTCAGGCTGAGAGTGAGGTGACCTGAATTACATTTTAAGAAGATCACCTGGGCTTCTGTGAGCATGGATTAGAGGGAGAGCAGGATAACAGCAGTGCAGACAAAGAAGGCACATGTGTAATACACTCTAGAAACTGAATCTGCTGGAGCTGCAAAAAAAGAAAGAAAGATGTAGAGGGTGAGGAAAGAAGAGGAGTGGAAGTATCTTCTAGGCTTCTTGTTTTGGGGGGTTTTTTTTAGGCTTCTTGTTTAAGTAAGTGAATGGCATTGCCAATTTCTGACATGGAGAGAGTAGGGAGTTGACAACAGGTTTAGTTAGGTTAGGGTGGGCATCAGGGGTGCCGGGTTCTCCCTGACTTGCCTCTTCCTGAACTCTTTAAAGGCTCCCCTAAATCTCAGAATCAGATCCAATGGTCTTTCTTCAGGCCTCATACTCCCCCGTCTCCCTTTCCCTTTGAGCCTGGCTAGTGCCAGAATGAGAATACAGCTCCCAACAGACACATCATCTCCATGCGCCTTCACAGACCATCCTGCTCTAGGAGTAAACTGTGAGCTACTGTCAAACCATCTGCCAGTCCGCACACAGGTCCAAACTGCCCAGCCCTCACTGCATCTTCAGGCCAGGCTGCCTCCTTGGCTGGCGCCACTTCCTCCCCCACCGTCCACACTGGATGGTCTCCACCCAGTCAGAGAGGCTTCCGCTCTCCCGTGGCTTTGACCCCTCCAGGCTGACCCTGGCTCCAACTTCTCCCCAGTTCAGCTCCACATTCCCCACTCTGCAGAGTACTTCCATTGAGACAGGCTGCAAGCTTGACAGTAAAAGCACCAGAAGCTCAGGCAGCTGCTTTGATGGCGGAGCAGCACCCCTCCACTGTCCCAGCATCCCCATGGCCAGGCGATCAGCAGGTCCCCCAGCCTTACCTTTTAAATGGCCCCTGTATTGCTCCTTTTCAATGTCCACTAGCCCAACCCTAGCCCATGCCCTATCTTCAGTTTCTGCCTCCCAAAGCATGGAAACAATGCCTGCCAGCATGAGGTATTTCTGAATTAACTACTGGCTGTAGTGAGGGTGGATCCTTGGTTCACCCAAGCATAAATGAACAATGAATAAGCAAATGAACACTGCTCCTTCCACAAAAGCTCTCAGGGGCTCCTCAATGCAATGGGATCAAATAAACACTTTTAACAGGCCTCTAAAGCCCTCTGCCATCTGCCCTAATCCTTTGCAGTCCTGTCTTCAAGGAGTTCAGTCAGTTATTCCGGAGCCTAACTAGTCTCCTTAAGTCCTTTCCCCACCCCAATTCCACCTTCCTGGCTGCTGACTACCTCCATTTTAAAAGTTTTTAACTTTTTTGTTTGTTTTTGTTTTTGTTTTTTTAAAACACTTTTGTTTTATTATTTTTTAGAGAGAGGGAAGGGAGAGAGGCATCAATATATGGTTGCCTTTCGCCTGCCTCCAGCCACGGACCTGGCCGGAGACCTGGTTTGCAACCTGGTTATGTGCCCTGGCTGGGGAATCGAACCAGTGACCTTAGGGTTTGCAGGCCAGCGCCTTATCCACTGTGCTACCAGCCAGGGCTCTAAAAAGTTTTTAACTTTTTAATGTTTGGAATTTTGCTGGTGCCAATACACTCCTGTCTGATCATACCCTAGTCAACCCCTTCCTTCTCTCTGAAGTCTCCTGGAACTACCCACCCCCAAGCGGCCTCTTGATCTCTGCATGCTGCGGCCCACCTACCCACACATCATTCCTTAGGTCGGTGTGATCTTCTCGTGATATTTGCTTATGAATCACAAATGCATCATTTCGCTTTTTATAATTTTGGTATCTGTGCCCCCCAAAGGCTGCATGTTACCTTGGAGCATAGATGTGCACTGCAACCTCCACATCACCTGGCACAGCATCCTTGTATGGAGAAAGTGCTCAATGAATGGTTCCTGATTTACCAATTAGACATGACACGGACTGTGACACCTGCCACACTCCAGCAAAAGAGGAGGAAAAAACACAGGATAGAAACACCTTTGTTTTTGCCTATGTAAGATGAACAGTGAGGATAGAAACAGGGCACAGATGCTCAAAAGAAAACAATTTTATAGGCTCTGAATGGGAGCACCATTTAACCTCTCCTCCTACTAAACAGGTATGCATAAGGACTGCATAGCCATGCTCCCAGGAGAGAGCCCACTAAAAGCATCATCAACTCATTTTAGTTTGTTGATAATTAGTGTAGCTACCTCTGGCATCAATATCCTATGGATTGGCATATTAAGTAGGGCATAATTCACAATGTCTATATAAAATACCATATGTACACACACACACATGACCTCATCTTGAGAAATTTCAAAAAAAAAATTTTTTTTTTTTATCTCTACCCAGCAGGCAGTTCCCATTACCTCTATCGTCTCCTCATCTCATCTCATCTGTCACGCAGTCTTAGTCCCTACCCTCTAAAAAGGCGCGAGAGCAAGGGACCAGAGAAGAGAGAAAGAAGAACGTGCTGGAGAGGATCTTAAGAGTTCTAGAACAATTCTCACCCCATTTCACCAATAGGAAAACTGAGGCTGCATGATACTGTGGAAAGAGGAAAATCAAAATGACTGAAATTCTGCCATGTATTATGTGATCTAACCTCACCAGGCTTCAGTGTTAACCACTGTAAAAGGAGAAATAATACCTCTCACAGGATTATTTTCAGGGCCAGCTGGGATGAGGAACAGGAAAGCTTCTACCATAGGTAGGTACTCGAAGGCCTGAAGTCCAAAAACTAATCTCCTTCTCTGTTGCTTCTGACCATTTATACAAAAGAGGGAAGCCACTGAAGAATGCAGTGAGTGGCTCGTGAAAACTCTGACTGGCATCTGTTCTCTGCTTTCTTTCTGAGCGACTCTGGGACAAGTCAGCTCCTAGAGCACTATTTTCAGGCAGCTGGGCAGAGCTGCTGGGAGGCAAAGCGGGGAGAGCAGAGGCTCCTTCCCCAGCTCTCCAGGACGAAGAGTGTAGTCACTGCCCAGCTGGGCATCAAGCACCTTTCGTCTTCCCCCACCCACAAACCATTCAGCTCTTAGGTAGAAAACAGCAGTTTGGCATTTGCGCACGTGCGGAGTAAAGTTTTTGCAAGGTTAAAAGGATGTGGTTTTTACACACACGCAGGCAAGGAGAGATCCTCTCCCCACACCCCCTCTTCTACTGGGGATACCCTCCATCAAAGCAAGCAGGCTTCTCAGGGATCCCCACATCACCCACCCCTCCCAAACCTGGTCAGAACACAGGCGGCCTAACTCCTCGAGCAAAGCCCCTCTCCCTTCCCTGCAGAGCTGCCTCTTGCCCAGTCTGGGTCTTCAGTGTCCTGCACACTGGTCTACCCAGCAGCTAAAGCTAAATGATCAAGTTGGCTCAGAAACTTACAGCAATTCAGCCGACGGCTATGCAACAGCCCAGAAGGCACTGGGCTGGCAGTGCTTCCTTTACTCTGGGGAGCTGTATTTTTCTAAGATTATTATTCCTTGGGTTGGCTGCTCAGCTACTCAGCGTCATTTCTCCTTTGGGTGGGAAAGTCCTTTCCTGCTCCATGATTTTCATTATGAGTTAAGCCTTTTTCCCTTCTCATATGCAGATCTTACCATTAGAGCATGGCCTATACGTTGCAAAACTCAAGGCATATAAAAAAATCAAATTAGAACTGTAGCTTAGAAGCTCTGGGTTGTTTGAAACACCCCCCCCCCACCCCCTACCCCTCAAGAAAAGAAAACCTGCAGGATTTGTCATCCTCTATCTCCACTGGCTGAATTATCAGCAACAACTTCAGCTACCCAGCCAACAGGTGACAGGTGGCCACAAAAACTTAACAATGGTTGTTGGGTGGGGTGGGGGGCTGCTGTCCTGACACTTGCAGCCTAACACAAGCTAACAACCCACAGACAGAATTCAAGTTTGGTTATATTAACAGTGAGAACCTTGAACTCTGTCAAGAGAAGGAAAAGGGTTAGAAATGGCCCCAGGGAAGAAAAAATATCTCTGGTCCCTGCTGCTGATGCCCAGGTATTTTGGAAGCCCAAGCCATGAGGGCCAGATACTTAACCCCTGCAGCAGAAGGGGCTGCGGGGCAGTTTCTCCACCAATCAAATGAAACATTTTAAGACTCATTACCAGCAAGAGGGAGCACCTCCCCAAACACAAAAATGCTGGTTTACAGCCTGGGAGCCATCTGTCAGGTGCTAAGGGGGCAGATACACACACAGGATGCAATGTGGACCACAGGGCCTCTAGAGGCTCGTTTAGTGTAGTGACTTTGCTACCTTGGGTGATAACTGATTGTACCTTGTGACACATAGTGGCCTATCAAAAAGGGTCCAAAGAAAATCCTTGGAGATTATTAGGAAACTCAGACTCATTGAAATCAGGCAATGCTGGCTGTCTTGTTCTCTCCCTCTCCCCCTACCAAGTAGCTCTGTTTGAGCCACCACCAGAAAACAAGCATAGGTCATGCCTGAACCCTCAGTCACGTTAGTAGCTTCTTGCAGTGTTCAGTAGGTAATCAATTTCTTCTCTTCTAATCTCAGCTTTTGAACATTCCCACCTGAGAGCCACCTCAGATCAGCAGAACAGCAGACACTCCTTGGATGGTCTTCATGGGGGCACCAGGAAAGACCCTTTTAGGTAAGAGAAGTGTTCGGCTGCTCCACCTCCTGCGAGCCTGCTCTCTGGGACTTTCATGTGTACTCCTCCAGATCTCAAGCCCCTGAAGTCTTTATCGCTCTCATCTCCCAAAAAGAACCCAACTGAGAAGGTTGTAAAGCCAAGACTAGCAGTGTTTATCATCTGTGAATAAGAGTGGGACACTTAAGGGCAGAGGAGGGGTCCCTGACTAGCAAAGAAGATCAGCCCCATCTCTTCCGGGCTAAGTCCCCTAAACCAGTTTTCCTTCTCTGCCCCTCTCCTAGTAAACCCTAGCTCTCTGTGCTATGGCCTAGCTAGCTTTCTGTGACATAGAGGAATTCCTGGTCATAAGAGAAGGAAGGAGAGTCATGTGCCAGCTTCATCCAGCCAGGATTCCATCTACCCAAAAGGCATCATCCCTCCTACCCATCCCCTAAGAAGATCAGTGCCTGAGCTGCAAATCCCGATTACCATCAAACAAGCCTGCCTTCAATTCCCGGGTGTCTCCTTGGCATGGCCTCAGTCCCCTGAACCCCACTTTCCATTTAGAAAACTCACAGAACACAACAGTGTTCCTCAGTTACTTTTCTAGTGCAAGAAAGCCAGGAAATGTTCCCTTTTATGTTCTTCATTCCTTCCTGGGGAACTTAAAACAATGTGTGTTGTTAAGTCACCTAAAACCCAAGTCACTGTGGGTGTGTCTGCAACAGGTCTTTGGAAGCTTTCTCCTTTCCCTTCCCTTACTGTTTGTTTCTCAGCTCTCAGTCTTGTGCCAGTGATTTAGGAGTTCACAAAGATACGGTATTTTGTAATGATAGGAGTACTATTTGAATACAGACTTGAATTTTTTCTAGGGGATCTGACATTTTACAAAAACAAAAAATTTAATTACAGGATGCACCCCTAAGTTCAACAAAGCAAGCTAATTCCTATACCACAGGGCTTGTTTGATGTGAGAAACTTAAACGAAATGTCAACTAGGAAGATGAAATCTCCACCTCCTCCTAGACTCCAAATCTCCAGGATGGATAATCCCAAGAGAGCCCGGACCTTGTGTAGCTAGAAGGGAGGCACTGGCTGACATGGTCACACTGCTGACTTTGTTCAAAGCATTTTCCATTATTTTTACTTTCATTTTGTCACATCATCACTAGGAGGCTAGAAGGCACAAGGGACATGACTTCCATTTCACAGATGGAGAAACAGAGCTAAAGAGGTGACATCCCCAAGGTCACATAGGTATTAAGAGATGAAATTTCACTCAGACTTGAGCATTTCTTCCAGACCTAAAAAAGGAACCGGGTGAAAAGGCCGGGAGGAGAGTGGGCAGGCCCCCTGAGCGGTTCTGGCCGCGGCCGTGTGTAGAAGGAAAGGGGAGGGAAAGGCTGGGGGCCGCCCGCGGTCAGCTCTTGCCTTGCAGGGGTTCCACCTTGCAACCCCTCGTCTCATCGCCGTAGTCCCTCTGCCTCTGCGTGAACCAGTGGCGTGTTTGTTTCCAACTACATCCTTTGTCCTTTACAATACCTTAGGGGCTAGAATGCTTTCAAAATCACTTATTCATATCCTAAAGTCCGGCTCCGTGCCCGGAGAGGACACTCCTTTATCTATAGTAAAAGAATGGAATTGGGGACTGGGCGGGTCGGACTCATCACTCTGCTAAGATCTGGGATTTTTCCTTTTCTCTTTTTTTAAAGCGGGGGCATGTGCCTGGGGTTGAAGAGGGGGTCCTGGGTACACCGTGGGAGAAAAGTTTTCGTGCAAGGGGTGGGGGAAAACAGGATGGTCACACCCCCGACCCACCCACCAGCGAAATCGTCTAGGAAATCACTCTGCCCGCTTGCTGCCCTCCCAGTCCGCCCTCGGGATCCCCCGGACCCCAGGTCAGCGGAGCCTCCGCCCGCGTAGTGGAGAGCTGAGCGGCCTAGGGCGGGGGATGCGGCCCCGGGGCCCGCCCACACCCCAGCCCAGAGCTCAGCGGGCGCCAGGTCCCCGGCTCTCACTCACCCGCGCTCCCGCCTCTGGAGACCCGGCCCGAGGGTCCGGGCCGCGTAGCGGAGTCCGGCGCTGGGGCCGTCCGGCTGGGGCCGGGGGGCGCGGGCCCGCCGCGCTCCCGGGGCGGTGTGGGCGGCGGCGACCGCAGCTTGTGCCCGCGGCCGGGCTGGGGCGACTGCGCCAGGCTCGCGCCGGAGAGAGGCGCCTCGCTCGGCGCGCTGCGGGCCCGGGAGGGCGGCGGGCCCTGCGTCCCGGGGGCGGCTGGCGGCGGCAGCAGCAGCAGCAGCAACGGCAGCAGGAGCATCGGGAGCGGCGGCAGCCACTGTGAGGCGCGCAGCGAGGCCATGGTGACGGCGCCCGCCCGTGCTCACATGCCTGGCGCGCGGGGCGGGCGCGAGGGCAGCGGGTGCGGCGGAGGGCCGGGGAAGTCGACGAAGTGAGGCTACGAGCGCCGTCCCCGCCTCAAAAGTTATGCGGAGCCACGGGGCGGGCGGCTGGGGGCCGGGCGGGCGCAGCCAGGCGGCCGGGCGCTTCTACATGCTAATTAGCCCGGGCGGGTCGCGGGGCGGGCGGCTCCTCCGCGGGTTGACATCACCCGCCGAGCGCGGCCTGGCCCGGGGGCGGGGTGAGGGCAGGAAGGGGGCGGGGGCCGACCACCGCAGAGCCGCCGGCTTGGGACAGCGGGGTGACAAGCCACAGAGCCCGCCAAGTTGTTCTCTTTACGCGGGCGCGCGCGCGCGCACACACACGCACACACACACACACACACCCTTCCATCGGTATCGCTTTGGCATTTGGAGAAAAAAGGAAAAACCCGAGTCTTCCGCATCAGGAACCAGAATTTCCTGACTTCTTAAATGCACAATGAATCGGAGAAGAGCGGATATTGGGTAATTTAATGAGCAGTAACTAGATTTTACAAAGTGATTCGATGTGGGAGAGAAGTGAAACCTGTGCCCCTGTTTCCCACGGCGTGTGGTCCCTGCCCCTTACTAGGATGAAGTGGTCCCCCTTCCGCCCCAGTGCTCCAGGCCCCAGGGCTGGTGCGGGTTCGCAGTTGCCAAGCCTAACACTTCATCCTGCTGCCAAGCGGGAGTCATCCTTCACCGCGCCCTCTCAGACCTGGATTTCATCCCCATTGACCACTGTCTTTGGCTCACACTGGAGTTCTGCAGAAATGTCACCACCAGGACACCCAAACAGGCCGCAGGGAAAAGAAAACTGTGAATTAAGGAACTGCTAGGGCGAACTCAATCGGGGAAAAGGCTGCAGATGGTCAATTTAGCAAATGGTCAAAGAAATCACTGAGTTTTAAGTAGAAATCAGGGGAGATACTCAAAGATTTAATGTAAACAGATTTTCCTGGTAAATAAAGTTCCGTATGTGTCCATATCACCTCCCCTCCTAGTAAATAAGTGATTAAAAAAAAGTCTAAATTTTAGGGCTGCAAGCCTCTTCATTTCTTGGTGAAGAAAGAGGGACTCCAAATGGAAAATAACTTGCTTGAGATTCTGAAGCTAGACCCAAAGATTAAGCAATGTGTCTATGAATGGTCATGTGGCATCATTAATTATGGTCCCATTCAGGATTTGCATTAATTCAGACAATGTCTCAAGTGAAATGAAACCTGCAACTCCTTGGGGATCTCACACATCAGAGGCCCCAGTCTGAGCACCAGATGTGCAGGAAACTCGGAGTTTGGACTTCCTTTTCAGGCCTCTCTCAACCATGTTTCTCTGCCCTCTGTGTTGACATCCAGAGCTCCATAACCCACCTCCAGGGGAAGGAGCAGATCATGGTGCTCAGGGCAGCTGCCTGCAGACCTGGGCCCACTTTCTGGTGAATCAGCCCAAGTGAGTCACCAGGCAGAAAACATAAGGATGCTCTATATAAACAAGCTTACCTTCAACAAGGGAGTGGAGGAAGAGCAATCATTTGGCTTTATTTTGTTCTGTTTTAAAAGATTCACACAAAATCTGGCTGGTGGCTCAGTGGATTGGCACCAGCCTGAGAACCCAAAGGTCACTGGTTTGATTCCCAGCCAGGGCACATAACCAGGTTGTAACCCAGGTCTCCAGCCAGGTCTGTAGCTGGAGGCAGGTGAAAGGCAACCATACAATGATGCTTCTCTCCCTCTCTGCCTATCTCCCTTTCCCTCTCTCTAAAAATAATAAAATATTTTTAAAAAATTGACACAAGAAAACAACTTTCCAGGGCCATCACTTACCAAGAAAGCACCATATGATGATCCTGGAGTAAGTAACTTGATTTGCTGTCATAGCCTCAGCTCAACTTCTCAGGATCCTGCTCTCAAGTTAAAAGGCAGGACTGCCCAGCTGCCCAGACACAGTCCTACAAGCCCCAACAAAGATAAGACACTGTGCTTAGAGGTGCTGGTCACAGCTGCTTCCTTCATTCCTCAGGGACTATTTCACATAGCTGGAATCACCACCCCAGGCAACCAGTAACATTCAAGAGTTTAATGGGTCTTACAGGCTTCTCATGTGGACTCAGAAATTTCGCTAGAGACCCCACCTTCATTACCAAGACCCAAGGAGCAAATGTGCACTTGCCACATATCCCTTCCCTGTGGGCACCACAGAGTCATCTCTCTAATCTAACTTCTAATAGAAATGATCAAGTTCAGGTCAGCTGTGGATGAGGAGAGAAGACATAGGAAAACTTGGAAAGATGGACCACAATGAAGATGAACTCCTGTACTTCATATTCTCTTAGGACAGAACAAGAGAAAACAGAAAGAGCATGTTGGAGGCAGATAGAACCTTGGAAAGAGTCGTTAACTTGGTCTTAGTAGCTTTGTGTCCTACCCTAACTTTACCGCTGTTTAACTGTGATCAAAGCCCTGGCCAGTAGCACAGTGGATAAGGTGCCAGCCTGCGAACCCAAAGGTCGCTGGTTCGATTCCCCAGCCAGGGCACATAACAAGGTTGCAAGCCAGGTCTCCAGCCAGGTCTGTGGCTGGAGGCAGGTGAAAGGCAACCATACATTGATATCTATCTCCCACTCTCCCTTCCCCTCCCTCTAAAAATAATAAATAAAATCTTAAAAAAAAAAAAAAAAAAAAAAAAAACTGTCATCAGTTCCCTCATCTGTGAAACACAGATTCATCTCCTAGATGACTGCATAGGAGTGCTCCAGCTCTGCTGTTTTAGACCTTCTCACACAGTAGCAAGGATATATGAAACAGATGTCTAAGGACATTTGTAGCAGTTCCTTCCCAGAGATATAAAAATCCAGACAGGAATTTTGGTCATTTTAGATGGTTTAGAAGACTCCCTATCTGGAGCCAGGGGGATAAATTAGATGACATGTCAGATTCATTCCAGCCCTGAGAGTTTATGGATCTAGAATGAAACAGGTGGGACACAACCTCAGGCCACATTGCTGGACTGAGTTAGGAGTCAGACATTCCTAACTTCTCCAGAGGGGTGTAGGGACACTCAAAAATGGTTGAGTCCAGTGTCTCCACTTCACAACACTGTATGTAATTAGAGCTTCTGCAGGGGCTTTCTAGCTCTACTTGCATTGATTAGATTAGGTTTAGGCTAAGTTGCAGTAACAAATACCCCCCCCCCCCCATTATGTAGCAGTTTTACATATATAGATGCTTTATGCTTTATTCTTCTTATTCATTTATTAGACTTAGGCACTGCTGTTCAGGTCAGTGGAGTGGGTCTTCGCACCTTCCTTCAGGGATCCACACTATGGTTCTGCCATTCTCAAATGTATGGATGGCTTCCAAAGTTGCCCTTGGAATTGACATTTCAGTCAGCCAGAGGTGAGAGGAACATGGGTGGTTTTGATGGGCCAGGCATGAAAGTGGCTTGCTTCACTTCCTCTTACATCCACTGGATAGAACATGGTCACATGGCTCACCAAACTGCAAAGACATCTGGGAAATATAGTCTAGCCATACAGGCAAGAATCAGGGAGGAGGTGTGGGTAGATAGGTAGCAGTCTCTGCCCTATCATTCAATGTTGGTAGGGAAGGGAATGGAAGGGGAAAGGAGATTCATAAAACAAGAGCATTGAATCAGATGTTCTCTCAGGGCCCATCTTCTTTAAGATACTGTGGTGCTAAGAGGTTAGGACATGTGCTTCTGCACCAAAGAAAAGAAGCCTACAGACTTGTGCTGCAGCACATCCTTAGCCTGAGCAGTCCTCTTCTGCCAATTGGTTTGGCTGGTGGACCCACAGAGAGGACCCCCCACAGAGAGGGCCTTGGGCTCTCTCCAAGTTCTAAGCTATCCTCAATCCTTGACCAAGTCAAGTGTCTCTGTTGACCTCAGTCTCTCCAACTATGCAGTGGGAAGAAAAATAATTAACCTTTGCATTATCTGGGGTTGGTCTGAGAGTATCCAGTTCTTGAGGACAGTGCCCCTGCAGAATCTGTGGCAGTGCAGGTGGCATCGCCATGGCTGATACACAGTGCTAGCTGCATAGCAGTAACATCACCGGGTCGCCAACGCCTGGAAGATCAGTCACTGACACCTGAAGTGAACTTCACCTGGGGTGGTGAGCTGGGCCCAGGCAGCGCCATCTTTTGGCCTGGTCCTCTGCTGTGTGTTCCTCACCCTGTTACACCCTGGATCTGTTTACTCACCCTCTCATCTGCATATTTCTGGAAGTTCTGCACTTTGTTCATCTTTGCAACCCCAGGACCTAACATAGTAACTTCTTTCTTTTATTCAGTCATTCAATTCATATTACTAAATGATGATTCTGTGCCTGGCACTGTGCTGGTATTGGACTTCATAGAGCTTTAAGGCTTGGAGGAGACAGATATTAATCAAAAGAACATAAATGCAAACTTGTCACTGTGCAAGGTGCTCTAAATCTCAGCACTAGGGAGGGGGTGCTGAGGTTCCGTCTAAACATGAGATTGAGTCATGATCTGAAAGCTGTGTGGGACATTAATATGTTGGCTGTTAATCAGGCAACAGAAAATGGGAAGAGTATGTGCAAAGGCCCTGAGGCGAGAGGGCTTACCACAAATGTAAAGGATCAAAAGAAAGCTAATGTGGCTGGAGTGAGAAAGAGTGTAGAGAAATCATTTAGGAAAGAGAGCAAGGCTGGGGACTTTGATAGCAGCCAGGTTGGGAAGATCCTAATGGTCCATTTTTAAAACTTTTGCTTTATCTTGAAATTTAGGGAAGTCATTTTAAGGTTTTAAGTTAGGGAGGTAGGGAAAGATGGGAGTTAGAGGAGTGAGGAGTGACATGATTTGTGAGTGGAAATCATTATTCTGACTATGTTAGAAAGAAATAAGAGCTGATGCCTGAACTCTCATCTCAGTAACTCCAAGTAAGAAATAATATTTCTTGGCCAGGGTGACAAAAGTGAGTTCACAAGAAACATATGAGTTTGAGTTTATAGGAGACAGAATCCACAAGATATGGAGGATGAGAAAGAGTTTCTGGCTTTCGTGATAGGGTAGATAATGGGACAAAGGAGAGGGAACAGTAGATAAGAACTGGATCTTCACAGTCGAGATAGTTAGCTTTGTTTTGGACTCGGGTCTGGGATAACTTTAAGATGTCCAAATGGCAATGTAAACTGTGCATTTGCCCCTGGCCAGATGGCTCAGTTTGTGGAAGTGTTGTCCTACACACCAAAAAGTTGCAAGTTGGATTCCCATTCAGGGCACATACCTTGGTTGCAGGTTCGAGCTCCAGACAGGGCACATTCAGGAGGAAACCAGTCAATGTTTCTCTCTCATATGTATGTTTCTCCCTCTCCCTGTCCCTCTTCTTCTCTCCCCCTCCCTCTCTTCCTCTTTCTCTCTAAAGACAATGAAAAAATGTCCTCAGGTGAGGAAATTAATTAATTAAAAACAAACAAAGTGTGCATTTAAATTTGCAGACTTGGAGCTGAGAGGAGAGGTTCTAGTTCGAGGTCTAGATCTGCATTCAAGAAGTCAGATCACCTAAGGAAGAGAGTACAGTGAAAAGAGCCTAAAAATGAGCCCTGAGGATATACAAGGTGGCCAGAGAAAGAAGACTGGGCCATAAAGGAGACTGGGAAGGAGCCATGAAGACCTGGGAGGAAATTCAAAGATAGTCATGTCATTGGAACAAAGGGAAGGTGTGGTTAACAGTGTGTAATGTTGCTGAGAGGTCAAGTAAGGTGAGGGCAGAAAATATCCATTAGTGTTAGCAACATGGAAGCCACCTTACCATAACAGGAAAGGATTCAATGGAGTGTTTGGAGCAGAAGTGACAATGGGGCAAGTTGGGAGAGTGGGAAGTGAAGAAACCCAGCTGGGCAAGAGAGTTTGGCTTTGAAGGGGAAAAGTGAGTTAGGATTGTAGTGTTAGGGGAAGAGTGAGTTACAGGGCAATACAGGCATAGGGGGACTATCTTGTTTTCAGTGGGAGAATTTGAACATGGAAAAGGTCTACTTGGGAGAGAAAATACCAAGATTCTAAGCCAGAGGAAAGATGGTTAACAGGATTAGTTTTCTGAGAAGCAGGAGGGGATGGAATCCATAGCACAGGACTGGCCCTGGGAGGAGGAGAGAAGAGAGGGTGTCGCAGTGATGGGGTCTGCATTTCTATGTGAGGGTTTTAAGAGGACTTCAATTTTCTTTGTAAGATATGAAACAAGGATATTTGCTAAGAGTAGAGGGATTGAGGAGATGGGGCCTGAGGGATTTGAAATTTTGAGAAACTCAATATATTCATTTTTCAAGGCTGCTGTAATGGAGCACCACAAACTTGGGGACTTAAAACTCCAGAAGTTTATCCACTCACAGGCCTGGAGGCTGGACATCCAAAATCAAGGTGCCAGCAGGGCCATCCCTGCTGTGAAGGTTCTAGGAGAGAAATCTTCCTTGCCACCTAACCTCTGGTGGTAGCTGGCAACCCTTGTGATGTATCCATGGCTTGTGGATGCATCACTGCAGTCTGTGCATCTTTTTTTTTAAGTTATTTAATTTTATTGTTGTTTTATTACATCCATCCCCTTTTTCCTTCCCTCTAGTCTGTGCATCTTTAGATGACCTTCTCATAAGGACACCAGTTACTGGATTTACAGCCCAGCCTAATTTAGTGTGATGTCATCTTAACTTTACTTCATCTGCAAAGATCTTTTCAAATAAAGTCACATTCACAGGTATCAGGAGTTAGGACTTGAACCTATCTTTTGGGGAACACAGTTCTGTCCACGGCAATAAAGAAGTTGAAAAAAACAGCTGTAGAGAGTGTGGGGAAATGCCAGCTCTGTCCCGGGTGCACAGAGATTAGTGCAGAGATTCCAGCGGTGCCAGCTGTTCCTAACTTGCTCTTCTCTGCTGACTGGCATCCAGCATCCTTGGCCCTCTCCCACTTCAGGGTAGATTTCCACCCTCCAGGAGCAAAGACTTCACCTCTCTTGGCCCATCTTCCCTTCCCATATCAGTCTCTACATACCACTCAGTCCTTTTCTCTGCTCAGCGATACATCAACCCCTGAAGACCGAAGCTGCCAAGCTAACCTGGCAGCACCGGGCTCTAACAGAAGAGAGAATTCCAGCCCTCCATGAAACACTTGGACATCTGCACTGTCTTGTTCAGAGCTCCAGGAAGCAGAGCGCCTTGGAATTTTGACTGAAGAACTGAAGGAATAAAACCATCTTCTTAGTTTTGACTTCCCAGGCTAAGCCTTACTGCCCCCTTTCTGGAATGTAAAGAATAGTTTCCTTTAGTTCAGGCTGAGCTGGGCTGTTTGATGGCCTTGAGTCAAGGACCCCTTGCTGCTTCCCATCAGCTGGCGCAGTGCTCCAGGGCCTTTGCCTTGGCCGGCCAAGGTGAGAATGTAAACACTGCGATCCACCCCTAATGCCCTGGGACCTGCTCCAGGGAGGAAGGCTTGCTCAAGCCTTGGCAAAGATCCCAAGCATCATGTACAGCAATCCTGAGTTCCAACTTAGACAGTTTGGGTGGGTCCTTGAATGACCTTCCGGTTCTTGTCTGCCCATCTAAATGGACCATTCCATTCCAGAAAGCATTCCTTCGATAAAATCGGTTACGCACTGTAAACGTCAATGAGCCAGGAACATTCTCAAGCGCAACAGGATTCTGATAAAGAAGTCTTATTTTTGCAAAAAACCTTCCAGTGTGAAAAATCCTCCCTGGAACAAGCAGGGAAATTCTTGGGATGCCAGGTCCCTGGGCAAAGTGGTCAGAGACCTAGTGCGGGAGAGGAAACTCAGTGGTGGCATTCCCACTGTGGGCAGAGAAGCCTAGTTTTTTAGCCATCATTGCATTCCATCAGTCAGTCAACATATATTTGATGAGCTCTTTCCAAGACACTGGGAAAGGTAATGTGTTCATGTGACAGCAAAACTCTCCTGCCTTTCAAAAGGCAATGATAACTCACTCCCCTCACACAGGCCCGCGTAGCAGACAGGTACCCACAACGGCACCTCTAATCCAGATGCCCCATGCCTGCTCGCCCGTCCTTGCTGCTTCACTTTGTGGAGATGGGAGCTCTCCTCTTCCTCTGTACTCCACTGGGTCTCCCATTCCTTTGGCCTTTCTCTATATCCCTTTCTGTTCACAGGCGTCTCCTTAGGGACTATTTCTGGGTGTCTCAGTGTCTACTTTTCTTCGAGTACCTTTGCATCACTGAGCACCTCCTGGCACATCCATTTCCCTCCACCTCCACCAGGCTCTTTTCCTCTGTCTGTACACCTTTCTTCCATGCAACTTATCCCCACTGCCCCCTCCTCTTTTCTGTTTTTTTTTTCTTTGCAACAAACTGTTGTTATACAGAACTAAATACATTAAAAAATATTTGTGAAATAAACTTTTCAATTCTCTGGGTTTTATTTTTGAAATTGTTTGAAGACTCTGTGGACTTCTCTGTGTTGTCTGAATTTCTTACAAGACCATGAGCAACCATTGAACATTTTTTATTGAAGTATGGTGTACAGAGAGAAAAGTGCAGCTGTGGTGGGCCATCAGTGTGCTATGCAGAACCTGGCAAATGTCGCTAGCAAACATTTGTGAACATTTGTGTGGTCAGCACTCAGATGGAAAGGTGTCCATGCTCCCCTCCAGTCATTCTCTCCCACCCAAGTCACCACTATCCTGACTCCTTTCAGCATAGCTTAAGTGTTTTTGATAAAATACCTGGTTTAGTATTTTATATCAACAGGATGCTGTAACATGTACTCTTTTGGATTTAGCTTCTGTGGCTCAGCATTGTGAGGATGAAATTTCCCCACATCGTTGCATGTGGTGATAGAGTCTTCATTCTCCTAGTCGATGGTGCCCATGATGGGGTTAGTCTGTGATTTATTTTCCCTTCTATTGTTAATGGCCATTTAACAACTATTACAAACAGTGCTGCTATCCACAGTCATGTATGTGCCCTGATGACATGTATTACCCTCATAATCAGGAAAGTTGGAGCTAGAGCTAAATGGCCAAGTCAGATGTTTTACAAAAGGGCTCTGGAGTAGGAAGCAGAATACGTGAGCCCCTGTTCTGGCTTCTCCACTGTCTAGTTCTACAGCTTTGAGCCTGTCAGTTAACCTCAGTGAGTCTGTTTTTCCACCCAAAAAAGATGTTAATCTGCCATTGGTAGGTATTACTACCTCATGGGGTAACTATGACAGTCAAATAAAATGATGGATATGAAAAAAAAGACCATGCCAAAAAATGTTTTTTATTAAAAAAGTAATTAACAGTTACATTAGGAGGTTCTTAATTTATCTGTTTTTAAATTTTGAAAATAAAACTTGAACCTGTGGTTTTCATTAGATAAAAGTTCCCCCTAATCCTTGAACCACTGTGGCCAATAAAAAATAAATAAATAAAAGGTAGTAAAGTCTCAAAATGTCTTATTTCCAAAGGTCTTGGTTTCACATGAGCAAGTGGGAACATGTAGCCTGTGACATCTTTTGCCCCTTCCTAGTGACCTTGGTTGGGGGATCCTGGTCTAGATAAGGAACAACAATGAAAAACACCTGTCTTGGTTTAGGGACCCAGAAACCAAGGGGTAAGGATATGCCCAAGGAGGACACAGAAGGTCAGGTCTTGACTTGTCTTAAGATACCAGCCCAGTGTCCCACCCACTACCCTGCATCATAAGGAGAGAACCAGACAAGAGTGTGAGACAGGAAACAGGGCTACAAGTCTGCTGACCAGCAGAGCAAATCTAAGGCTCTGTGCTTTCTGCCAACATGGAGTTATTTGTTAGTATAGGGAAGTTGGTGCTGTTCACACCCTGGCGTGGAGGCAGGCTAGGTACCTGCCACCACCTCCCACCCAATTCTTTCTCCCCACCCAACCCAAACAAACCCTGTGCTCTGCAGCTTAGGTCCTGCAGCTCCCATACCAGCAGCCCGGTGCTCGGTGTTCTGGGGATGCAAAGTTGCAGGGTCCCTGCTCTCATCCGAGTGTGTGTGTGTGTGTGTGTGTGTGTGTGTGTAGCATGGCCTGAATGAGAGAGAACAATTCAGGAAGGAGGCCACATGTGCAAGAGATACTCAGCAGAAATTCATGAAATGATGGAGAAATGAATGAGAGCCTTGAAAACTGGGCTAGTGATTCTCAACCCTGGCTGAATTGTCCAGACAAATTTTGCAATGGGTCAGTGCCTGGATCCCACCAGCAAGAACCTCTGGCTAGGAGGCCTGGGTATCAGTATTCTTTGAAAGGTCTCTAGTGAGGCAGCAAGGGCCGAAAACCACTGCCTTAAACTTAGTGCAGGAGGAAATAGAGATGCAGTGTAAGCTTTCAGGGTAGAGGAGCACGATCGGAGTGGTTGTTCAAGGAACATTTACTGAGCACCTACCCTATGCTAGTGGGAACTGTGCTAGGCTCTTGGCGCACAAAGATAAGAAAGATACTGGGTTCGCCAAAAAGTTCGTTTACTTTTTTCTGTACGACGGCTCTAGAAGTGCTTAGTTATCTTTAACTTCATTTGAAACAATTTTGTTAGGTTGTATTGTGACAGCTGTCATATCAGCATGCATTTTTTTAAAAATTGGTGAATTTTTGTGCAGCCATTTTAATATTGAAGATGGAAGAAGATATGCAACATTTTTGGTATATCATGCTTTATTATTTCAAGAAAGACAAAAACACAACTGAATCACAAAAAAATGTGTGCAGTAGATGGAGAAGATGCTATGACTGATGGCATGTGTCAAAAGTGGTTTGCGAAGTTTCCTGGTATTTTTGACATTTTAGCCAAATAGCTCTTTGCTGTGGGGCTGTCTTATGCATCGGAAGATGTTTAGCAGCACCCCTGGCCTCTACCCACTAGAAGCCAATAGCAGAGAGATAGCCAACATACGCAAAATATCCACATCAATAAAGTTATTGGTGAAAATGAAAAATGTCTTTTACTTTACAGAAAAAACTAAATGGACTTTTTGGCTAACCCAATATAGAGAGTCCCTACCCTTGACTAACTGACAGATTAAGAGAAAAGATAGATCCACAATAAGTATAATATAAAGTGTTTTATGAAAAGTATGGACTAAGAGCTCTAAGAACATTGAGGATTTTCTGGAGGAAGTTTTCTTAGAGATGTGACATTAGAATTTGTTTCTGAAGGCATTAACCAAGCAAAGAAAACAGAGGAGAGTGCTTTAAGTGGAGAAAATGGAGATACAGGTGCTGAGTCCTTCAGAGACCCACTGTTTCCAGCACAACAAGGAGCGTGGGGGAGGACGCTGGAAAGAATGCCAAAGGCAAACAACCCAGGCCCAGCTCGATCTGGGCTTGCTGTGCTCTCCCTGTTTGAACAAATGACCTAGAGAGAGCAGATTAGAAGGAGAGGGGTGGGCAATCAAGGGCCACTGTAGTGATCCAGACATGAAGTGATGAAGTCCTGGACCGATGAATTGATGCAGAAAATGAGGAAGAGAGCAACCTAAGGGATAGCTCTAAAAAAAGCAAGAGGTTGAATCTGGTAATAGAACAGATATAAAGAGAGCTAAGTTGTATGTGTTTGTGTGTGAGAGAGAGATATGTAGAGAAGTATAATTTAAGACGGAGAAGAACACGGCATTAGCAAATATGAGAGTGCTGAGTACATTATGTGAATTTCACAGAACTCCAAGAACATCCACGTGGAGATGTAGTCCAAAGGCTAGATTAAGGGCAGAAGTTGGATTGTAGAGGGTGAGGAGGAACAGTATGAAGCAGAGAAAGAGAAAAATGGATGGCACCTGGCAGGCCAGGCAGAAGTGCGTATTTGCCAGGACTGACCTGTGTGGAGGTGGAGACAGAAGGAAGATGGAGGAAACAGAGCTAGGTCCATGAGGTGTGAAAGTGTGGCCTCTACCTTTAGGAAGGAGAGGCATTTCTTAATGGAGATTCTGGTGTGTGAGAAAGCTCTTCCCCTCTAAAGCAGAGTCCAGGAAATTTGTGTCATGAATGGCCAGCTAGTCAGTGTTTTAGGCTGGTGGGTTTTATGGCCTCTGTCTCAGCTACCCAGCTCTGTGGCTGCTGTGCTAAAGCAGCCAGAGACAATGGGTGAATGAATGGGCTTGGCTGCATCCCAATAAAGCTCTGTTTTTAAAAAACAGGCACTGGTTAAAATGGTTAATTTTATTTTGTGTGAATTTTACCTCAATTAAGAATTAAAACAGAAAAAAACAGACCCTGGGCTTGATTTGGCTCAGGAGTTACAGTTTGCCCACACATGCTCTAGAGATGACGCAGGAGTGGTTGGGGACTCACAGAGGGAAGGGAAGGTCTCTGATGGCCTCCACAGGGACTGTGAAGAGGGATCCAGCTCTGTCACTTAGTGGCTATGTGACCTTGAGTAGGTTACTTAACTTTCCTTAGCCTATTTCCTCATCTTTAATATAATAGTACCTGCCTCACTAAGTTGTTCTGAGGATCAAAGGAGATAGTGGACATGAGTGACTAGCATACTGCCTGGATCAATACAGATTTTCTATGGAATTTTAAAGGACTGACCATGAATTGCAGATCATAGCTGCAGATGGGTGCTGTGACCATGGAGCCCAGGCAGCGCCGTGATCAGATTCCTGAATGGCTGTGTTGAGCTCCCCACCCTCTTCTGACTTGTATCAGACTGGAACATGAGCCAGAAATACATGTGCAGAATGTCAAGTCACTGAGATTTAGGGGCTATTTGTTGTAGCAGCAAGTCCATCCTAACTAATACAGATGCACAGTTACACAGAGGTGCCCATCCAAACAGCTCAATTAAAAATTGACACTGCCATTTGGTGCACCTCCCCCCCTGTGGCTTTCAGGGGTTCCTATTTGAAAGCAATGCTGTTTTCTCCTTCTTCAGCCTCTTGCCACATATGGTGTATGTCACATCGCACAGAGCAGCCCTCTTGCTGGCTTCTGGGGGAGTGGCTGCTAATCCTTTGAAATGCCAGTCACCTCCAGCACTTCCCAAAGTGAATCCGATGGAGGCCACATGGCCCCTATTTTAAGCCAGGCTTCGCATTTGATGAGTCCAGCTTTTTTAAATAGCATGCCTTCTCTACCAGACAGTCAGGAAAGCACACACACACACACACACACACACACACACACGTAGGTGTGTTTTTAAAGAAACAATAAAATAGGCTAAAAATCCAGGCTCTTTATTTTTAGAGACTCCTATGTAGAGAACTACTTCTGCTTCTTTTAGAAGGTTGTGGCTACCCTCACCTCACCTCATGACTGGCCACTGCTATCTATCCTCCACCCACCCCCTAGCCCATCAGCCCAGGGAACAGGGAAAGGGCACCAGCCTTGATGCTGGGAAGTGGGCTACATGCCCAGGAGCACAGCTAACAGGAAACCCCTGATGCTGGTGGGTCTTTCTTACCATCTGCTTTGCCTCTTTCTTGAATGTGACCTTCTCCTCTGAAATGACCTTCCCTTCCAAAAGAGTATGTTGTCAAGAGTCAGAGTCTGATGCCTATACTTGCCATATCAAATCAACAAACTGACATCTATCCCTCCTTCCAGGAGCCGGGGCACATCTCCCAGATGCAAGGGTGTGGGGAGCACAGACCCCCTTGTCTTCAGAGAAGGGCAAGCAGTGTGGGGTAACCCGCCACCTATGCAAACACCACATCAGGTCCTCTCCTCTTGGGCATTGATGTGATAAATATTGAAGGTATAAGACATGGCAAGAAGTGGGTTCCTTACTTTAGAGATGGGAAGATTTTTTGATGATTAGGAAAAATCCTTAAGGCTCTAGGAAGGAAAGGGTGAAGACTGAGAGACGTGAAATAGGGAAATGGCCAAATGAATGTAATCCACCGATGGTGTGGGAGGAGAAGGCAGAGTTGAAATGGTGATCAAGTAGCAACTCTGATCAATTCTCCTCACTCTGTTTGGGCCTGCACAGATTTCCTGCTGTTGGCTAGTGAGGGTGTCCCACAGTGTGTTGCTGACAAGGACAGCGTAGCCTGTTGAGGCAGTACCACTCACTCTGCTTTGACATTTCAGGCTAGCAGATGTCAAGAATCATTGCAGGTTTTTTTTTTTCCTTCCTCTCTCCCTCCCTCCCTTGTTCTTCCTTTTTCTTTCCTCTTTCTTTCTCTCCCTTCCTTCCTTCCTTCCTTCCTTCTTTATCTGTTCCCACAGTAAGTGACACAAAATCAGCCGGGGACATAGGAGAACCCTTTTATGATACCTCATGATACCTCCTTCACCTTTATTTCCTTCTTTTGGGAAGGAAATAATTTGTTAGTACTCAAAACTTCACCTGAGAAGGGCAGAATTATAACTTCCATTTTACAGAGTAGGAAGTCATGGCTCAATGAGGTTAAGAAGTCTGTCCAAGGGTGCAGAGCTAATAGGTGGTAGAGCCAGGATTCAGAGATCTTCATCCCCCAAACCCATGAGTTTGCAACTATACCAAAATTCTTCTCAAGTCAGCCCACTTGAACTTCACAGGTAGGCCCTGGTCAGGTGGCTCAGAGGAGCGTCAGTCGGGCACACCAAAAAATGGCGGGTTTGATCCCCAGTCAGGGCACGTACTGAAGGCAACTGATCAATGTTCCCCTCTCACATCAATGTCTCTCTCTCCCTCCTCAATCCTCTAAAATCAACAAAAACGTATCCCTTGTTAAGGATAAAAAGAAGGTTACAGGTAGGAAGAAGAGTTGTAGAATTGTTAAGCTAAACGTAAGATACACATTCTCTTGCTTTGGTCCTTCTGTCACCTTTATCTTTGTTCACCATTCACCTCGTTCCTTTGTTTCACAAGTCTTTCCATATTGCCTGCCCAGTCTGGTTCAAATCCTGCTTCCTCTATGTCTACTTGGCACTTGGGAATTCAACTTGCAGCCTGTGGTTCGGCTGTATGTTCTACTGCTTTGTAGTTACATCCAGGCATCTCCACTGCCTCCCCCAGCAGCCCAGCCTCCAAGTCCAGGGGGACAGCCTCCAGCCCCCGTGGACAGCTACTTACACTGCAAAAGGAACTTTTGCAATAAGGACCTCGAATTGGGGAGATTATGCTGGAGCATCAGAGCAGTCCAAGTCTAGTCACACAGGTCCTTAAAAGCAGGAGAGCTAGAGAAGATTCAGTGACAGAAGCAGGGGTCAGTAAATGGGGTCACTGATGACTGCCTTTGAGGATGGAACAGGCCACCACCAAGGAATACAGGCAGCCCTTGGACATTGGAAAAAGCAAGGAAACTGTTTTTCCCTGAGATCCCCCAGAAGGAAGCCAGCCTTGATTTTAGCCCGTGAGACCCATTTTGGATCTTCGATCTCTAGAACTGTCAGAAAATACACTTGTGTGGTTTGAAGCCACTAAACGAGTGGTAATTTGTTATGATATCAGTAGGAAAGTAATAAATACAGTGTGTTCTACTGCTCTGTTCTTGTCCCCACACTGGCCCCACCACCCTGACAACTCAAACCCACAAACTGTCAACTGGTACAGTCAGTACTCAGTATATACTCTCCTTAACCTCAGGTGGCTGGTCCATGCCCTACAGAGCTCTGGGCTGGTTCCTGGGGCTCTCTTCTCATTTGCCCCTACCTCTAGGGTAAGACCCCTACTGGCTCTCTCCACTCTCCAATGCAGCTGAGCAGAACGGGCAATGCATGTGTCAGGCAGGGAAAGAGTGGATCTAAAGCTGGATTGTTTCTAAGCCTGGATCATGCTTAGTTCTCATAAAGGTCTTCCGATAATGCACTATACAATATTAAGGATGGACTTTTGTTATTATACTTTAGCTTTCCCTCCGTATTCTCACAGCACACAGAGCAGACACAAGCAGACACAAGCAGACACCTGCCTTTCTTGTACTTCTCTTGCCTCACACTGCCTTACCCCTATGCCCCTGAAACCCTGAATTACCCATCAGCCCAACATGCCTTTGATATGCCAACCCCTCTTGTGGGAATGCCCTGGCCCTCTTTTCTGCAGATGCCTCTTCCTTCAGGGAGCCCTCCATGACTGCTGTCAGAGTGGCTTTGGGCACCTCTGATCATCCACAGACCCTGTGTCTGACTCTGTCACTGCTCTCACTGCTCCTAGGACCCTTCCGTCCTCCTCACTTTCCTCCTCAGCCCATGGAGAGGATGGAATTGCCACCCAAACTCTTCTCCCCACCCCACTCTGTCCTTGGGATGGGTAGGCCAATCTGATTGATCAAAACTAGGGCCACATTTCATTGGTGGGCAGCAACCAGATTTAAAAGATAATGTGTGGTCACTTCATGATCTCTGCCCTCTGCTATTGTTGGCATTTTTTCTCTTGATCCTAGAAAAGTAGTCTTAGATTCCAGGCCTTGCTTCAGTCTTCTGGCTTCAGTTGCGTTCCCCCTTGCACCCTTGTCCAGGTGTTAATACATAAACTGGCACACTGTTTTCTCCCCTTAAATATAGTCCCAGTCAGAAACCTGGAGAAAAGTAAGGATGATGGAATCCTGAATCTCAGACTTTCACACTGACGTAGAGTTGTTTGTGCAGGATTCACCCTATTGTGTAGGTCAGAAGATTTGTTAGCATGACCCCCAGAGACATCTGAGGAAATGACACCTGTTCTGGTTCCAAGCCCCAGGTTCAAGAATGCCTTGAACTTGGCTGTACTTACCCTAAAGGTTTGAGGGCAGTGGCTGAGGAATTCATTCCTGCCTGAATGGCCTATGGTCATGGTTTTACACGATAAAGCTCTGAGATTGCTGAGTGATACCTGGCTCAGGTGAGCTGGTCTCAGGCACATGTACGGTTGCTCCAGCCATGGATGGGTAGATTGGTTGATAAATGGGTGAATGCATGAATCAATGGATGAATGAAGAGGTGCATAAATGGATAGATGGATAGATCATTGCATGGCCTGAAGAGTGGCCTTCATGGTCTTAGAAGTTCTGATAAGACCCTCACTCATGCAGACATTCTCACGTGCAACTGTGAACTCCTTGGTAAAACGTCTAGGCTGGGAACCTGCTTCTCTCTATATTTTCGAAAATGTTACTAGTCTCCCTGCCATATATCCTGGTTGTGCTGTCATTTTTCAGCATTTGTGAGATAAATAAATTCTGTCTGAATGATCCAGTGACACCTATGTCTCATCTTTCTGACAACTTGTACTTACTTCTGACCTTTGTCAATATACAGGCTATATATACAACACCTCTTATGAACCCCCTCAGATACTCTCTGCCTCATTCTCTGGGGCTGAGGCCACTTGTTCCATCTGCAACAACCAATTCTGCTGGGTTCCAGCCAGTTTCATACACATAAACCCAACAGTGCCTTGTGCCCTCAGGGTAGCTGTTTACTGTAAAACTTACTAGATACTCAAGCAAGTGCAAATCACAAGTTCAGGGGTAGGGGGACTTAATACCCTTTAGGGCTAACATCTGACTCTGGAAAACAGGAATCCCTGGATGAACTCTTCAGAAAGGTCCTTCAAGGTACTGAGGAGTCACCAACTCAGTGAAATGCACCATTCCCTGCTTTGCTCCTCTTCCCTGATACACATGAACTTCTGCTCTCCGGTGAGCCCGGGCTAAGATCTGATTATTGCTTTACTGATAACTGTTACTACTTATATAATATAGATTGGGTTAAGTTCAAGATTTTTTGGATCTAATTAGAGGTTCAGCATGTTTAGCATCTGCTTCTCATGCTAGACACTGAGCTATTCATTTAGGTAAAAAGTTAGAATTCCTTATACCTCATTCTCTCTTACTCTTTTCCATAAAATGAATCACTTTAAGAAAGTTCCCATCCTGGATACTTGAGTCTCCTGCCTTGTGTGTTTTTCAAACTCAATCTCAGAAACCATCTTTTTCATAGAGGTCACTTTTTTAGATTGTTTGCAGAATTCAAAAAAGCAAAAGGTAGAATCAGCAAAGGCTTCTGAGGTAGACTGAGAAATGGTGTTCCCAAAACATATCCACATCCCAATTCTTGAAATCTATGAATGTTTCCTCATTTGGCAAATCCTCCGCAGGTGTGATTAAGTCAAGGCTTTTGAGATGAGATTATTTGAATTATCTGGGAGGCCTCTAAATGCAATCACATGTAACCTTATAAGTCTGAGGCAGAGACCAACGTCACATACACAGAGTAGAAGGTGATGTGACCACAAAGCAAAGATATTGGCCTTGAAGATGGGAGGGATGTGGCCACAAGCAAAGAATGCCAGCAACCACCAGAAGCTGGACCAGGCAAGGGTCAAATTCTCGCCTAGATCCTCTGGAGGAAGCTCTTCTAACACCTTGATTTCAGCTCAGTGATACTAATTTCAGAAGTCTGGCTTCCAGAATGGTGGGCAAATAAATTCCAATTATTTTTAAGCCACTCAGTTTGAATAATTTGTTACAGCAGCCACAGGAAACCAGTGCAGCTTCTTCTTAAGCAGGGCCCTCAGAGATCACCTCCAAAGTCAGCCCTTCATGAATACAGCCTGACTTTTTTGTTTCTACTTCCCAATGCCTATTCAAGAAATGCAAATTAAAGAAAGCAAACCAAACGTAGGGTTGGTAATGATGTTCAGGAGTCTGGTATTTAACCAAAATAGAGCATAAAAGGTGATCACAAACTAGATCTCATTGTAAAAAGTAATCATGAAGTAGATCTCATTTTCTGGAAGAGAATGCCAAGATCTAACCAGCCCCTCATCATGACCTCTTCATGCCACCCATCCCCAATCCTTCCAACAGGTCAGCGTTTCTCAAGATGGGGCCTGAGGATCACCTGGGTCGAATCACTTGAGGCGCTCATTAAAAATGTAAAGTCCAGGACCCTCCCTCAAACTTTTTAAATTAAAAAAAATCTATAGCTGAGGTGCAAAAATCTGTACTTCTAACAAGCCTCCCAGGTGATTCTGAGCCCGCTGACTTTAGAGAAGTCTATTATAGAAGAAAGAGGTCATAATTGACCTAACAGTACTTCCTTCTGTGGCTTAGTGGTGAAACCACTGACTCTGGGCCAAGTGCTCAACTTATCTCTACCATGGCCCCAGGACTGGGTGCCTGTGATGAATGCTGAACTCAAAGAAGAACCAACATAGTTCCAACCCCTCACACATTTATACCGAAAATAGCTGCAAAGATGTTGGGAGAGCAGGGCCCACAAATGCTTTTGAGAATATGAATCACTGTTAGGCAATTCATGTTAATTTACCTTTTTAATTATAAAGATCTTTACTAAATAAAAATAGCTTACAAAGGCATGTTTCCTTTGATCTTACTATTCACTTTTGGGAATTTATCTTGTAGAAATTCTTTACACTTGTACATATGTACAAGATTATTCACTGCAGAACTGATTATAATAGCTGCAAAAGATTAGAAGTAATCCAAATGCCATCATTGTGAAACTGATAAGATAATATCACACACATACAATGAAAAATAATGAGAAGTGTATATATGGAAATGTCTCCAAGATAGATTGTTAAAGAGTAAAAACAAGGTGTAAAACACATGTATAGTATGCTACCTTTTGTGTATAAAAGGGGAATAATAAGAATCCACATACTTATTTGTTTGTATGTTCATCAAGAAATGCTGGCCCTGGCTGGGCAGCATCATCCTGATAAGCCAAAGTTGGACATTTGATCCCCAGTCAGGCAGGGCACGTATAGGAGTCAACCAATGAATGTATAAATAAATGAAACAACAAAATTGATAACTCTCTCTTTCTCTTTCTTTCTCCCCCTCCCTCTCTTTACCTCTCTCTCCCTCTCATTTCCTTTCTCTCTAAAATCAATAAATAAAAATTTAGAAAACAATTTTAACAAGGAAAATGCTGGAAGCAGTGTGGTCAGAGAATGGGAACTGAATAGATGGGAATACACGGATGGGAGGGAGGCTCTTCACTCTGTGTGTGCGTGCATGTGTGATTATATTTGGAGTTTGAAGACATGTGGGTGTATTATCTATTCAAAAAGTACACAATAAAATAAAAATTTAAATAACCATTTATTGTGGCCCTTGGAACAAGCAGTCTGGGCTGGTTCTCCACACCTGCAAATTGGCATCCGCACGGAGTTCTTCAGACCAGGTGCACTTCAGAGCCACTGCATTTCAGTGGTTCCCCTGGTTGGATGTGGTGCTCCAGGTCAGAGTGCAGGTTTTCCTTGTCCAAACCGGCAGTGGGAGGATCAGTCTTTGCGTTCCTTACTGAGGAAAAACAGCTCCACAGAGGCTCTGGGTTTGAGTCCACTGTGCACTAGACAACTCCAAGAGGATTGTCCCAGGGCTGCCTAGTACTGAGGCATCAGCTGTTCTTGACTCACGAGGGAGGAGTGGTGGTAGCGATCCCGAGCAGCAAAGTCCGCATTCTCTTGGGTTAGCTGAGTCATCTCCGTGTCAACCCTAGCCAGGGACGGCGCCAAAATGATCTGTTCTTGCGGGAATCGCAAGCTCCTTTGGCGAGAGAAGCACAGAGCACGGTCAGAAGGAAAGACCAAGAGCTACACAATGAAGATGAGCCTCTTCTGGGATAGAAAAATTATTTGCAAAAACATCATTGTGTTTATCATTGAACCTGTATTTAAAAAACATAACTGTTGAAAGCTATATATACAACAGTGTATGAACGAAGTATGAGAAAAAAGGATCAAATAACATGAGAAGTGACATTTACCTTTCTTTTGCAGAAATGTATAAAACTGTACAAAAATAAACAACCCAATAGTGTCATTTGGGGCTCTATAGCATTTCTGTGCCTTTTTTTTTTTTTGTCAAATGAAATAAGGAAATGGAGAGGCTGAGCATGAGAGAAGAGTAGAAAGAGAAACCTCTTTGGTTCATGGAAAGAAAGTTGAATGAGGAACGATCTCTAGAGCTAAGGCCGACGTAACAAGCAGCTACAAGATAAACTACAAAGGCTTTGCCAAACCAAACTGGCCTGATTCAATGAACAATCCCACTATGGACTGTACTGTCACCAAAGTGTGTACAGACAGTTGGGGTTGGAATAAACTGGTAAAGACAAATGTTAAGGATACATGAGGAAAGTGCCAGCAGCAGAAAGGAATAAGGAAAGATCAAACTGGCAGTCAGGCACATACAGCGCCCAGGTACAGTCACAGCTCTGCCACTGACCAGCCCAGGGGCCTCAGGAAATCCTCCCGGTCGCCTGTGCCACAGCCTTGCCATACTGTAGCAGGAATTGCCTCTTAAGAGATTTGACTTGAAAAGAGTCATCTACCTTATGAGTAGGAATGTTCAATTGTATAAATAAGGAATGTATCTGATAGTTGTAAAAAATGTTCAAAGGTAGAAATCTAGTGTTTAAATCTTTAGAACTTGGGGACATGCGTCTGTCGCCCCCTGGAGCAGATGCCCGCCCAAGAAAAAGAAGCTTCCAAGAAAGAAGTCATTCTTCTGGCAAAGATGAAGCATCCAAACATTGTAACCTTCTTCAGTTCATTTCAGGAGAACAACCAGCTGTTCACTGTGATGGAGTACTGTGACAGTGGGGACCTCATGAAAAGGACGGAGAGACAGCAGGGAGTATTATTTAGTGAAGATCAGATTCTGAGTTGGTTTGTGCAGATATCTCAAGGACTAAAACACATTCACAACAGGAAACTCCTGCACAGGGACATAAAAATACAGGTAATAGCTTGAGAGAGGACAGAGAGAGAAGGCTGACCTTTGTTTTCTTGAAATCTTACAAACAACATAGCATTTTCTCCATTTATAGAACACTTTTCTTAGCAAGAATGAAATGGTTGCAAAGCTTGGGGACTTTGGTATGGCAAGTGTTCTGAACAAGCAAGTACTCTAGAAAATTCCTTTTTTCTATTGATAACAGCCAAATATATATATTTAAATATCATAAGTGAATAAGATATTAAAGGCTGACTTTCCAAATATTTTTGATAACTGTTTATATACATCCATTAAATCATTCAGGTGAAAATAAATAAATCATTGAGATGGTACTTTATCTGAGACTAAAATACCCAAGATAAATCTTGGCATAATAGAACAATAGTGGCAATGTTGTATAGTGTGATCTAAACTTATCAAATAGGTGTAACTTTAATATGCACAAAACTAGTGAAAATTTTGTGAAACAGACAAGTTCACATTTGCTGCAGGGAATATACTGGTGACTGTTTTGGAGGACAATTTGGTGGTAATAGCAACAGATTTTTAAATGTTCTATTTCTGAGAACTTGTTCCAAGGGGATAATGTGAAATTTGGAATAATTGAAATGCCTAATCATTGAGAAATGGTTAAGTGTAATGGAGTTTGGCATAGCCAATACCTGAATATTATTATTTAGCCACTAACAATCATGATTTTGAAGGCTTCTTGATGATGTGAGGAAATATTTGTTACATTAGGTTAAAAAAATGGAATTCAGGATTTTAAATATACTATGATCACAGTATTGTAAAAAATACGCATGGAAAAAGGTAGGAAGGAAATATATCAAAATTTTAATGAAAGTTGTTTTTGGGTGGTAGGACTATGGATAATTTTTTCTTCTGTATTCACTTTCATATTTTCCAAATTTAAATCATGGGATTGCATTACTCTGGTGGTTGGAAAGAAGAGCTCCTGCATCTGGGAAGTTTTTGTAATATAACAACTGTACCTCTGTGTGGAGACTTTCAGCCATAAAAATTTTTAATCTGTAGATTTTGGAGAGGTGAATTATAAATTAAAAAATCAACTATTTTTATGAATGTTATAAATGTACATTCTGTTTTATATTTTATTATGTGCAGGCATCAAATTTTGTTTTGTATTCTTATACATTTTCTTGTGTGTTCCTTTTTTCACCCACAATAATGCATTTTTCACCCACAATAAACCACATTCTTTTACTGTTGAATATATATTTTAAAAAATCTTCAGAACTTAAGCACAAAGCTTCAACTGGCTGGCAAAAAGCACTGTTACAGAAATTCAGATCACATGACTAAGGCCTTGAAGCCACTGATGAGAACAGATCTGAATTAGGTAGGCTGAGATTTTCAGAGAAATAAATTAACTTCTGTAAAGGTTTCATCTTCAAGTAGGAGGTTGAAAGTGACAAAAATGCCATACCAATGAACATATGAATGTTTTTTCCAATGTAGTTTTTCCATATTGCCTTTTTTAAAAGGTGAAACTGTAACATTCTTCTGAGTTCTGGTAAATAATATACTTCACTTTCTAATCTAAAATGGTCTAAGAATTCTCATCTGGGCAGTTGCTAGGACTTTAGGAAAGAAAGCCTTCTCAAGGTCAGGCTAAATTTTTCCTAATTCTGAGAATTGTAGGTGTAACACAGGAAGCAGCCAAATTCTTTTGCCTAAACATCTCCACATCTCCACTATATTATCTTTCTTTGGTTTTGAAGAGCATCTGGGTCTATAGTTATTTTTAAAAAATACTCTCAAAACTCCAAAATAAAAACACATAGCTACCAATTTCTACTTCTAAATAAATCACCATTTCTTGGTCCTTCTACCTTTCTGAATAATCAGCACAAAACATCATTCAGTAGCCATGGTGAGGCCAGCAAGTTTGATGGTGAGACTTAGCCAAAGCCTCCAGTGCCCCCTCCATAGACCCTCAGAGCCATGGGTAGTGTGGACTGAGTCCTATTCCAACAAAAGTACTGTCCTTTTCAAAGAATAATCTCCTCCTAATAATACTTCTTTCTATGCACTACAATGACCTCAGAGGTGAAATTCTAGGATAGTGACCTCCCATGGCTATGTGTAGGTTTTAAAACTGCAAATGCCTAAAAATATTCCTGTAAATCAGATAGGACCACTCTTAACCAATCATCACTTCCAGCTCCAGATCTGTAGGCAGTGTCTACGCAGAAGCTATTTCCACTCACATTCTACTTTTCTTCAAGACTATGTGACAGGGAAAAGAGATCAGTGCAAAAATGTTGTGACCTGAGTCACCCAACCTGGTGCCACAGACCAGAAGAGAGGCAGAGAGGTAACCCACCCCTCCTAGAGCCACCCATGGAACATTTCGCCCAGCTTCCACACAGATGACAGGGATTCCCCACACACACCACCCTCTCGCCTCACATGTTCCCACTTGTTTTGCATAGGCCCTGCTCCTTTTTCCTCGTCACCCAGGCTCTAACACCACAGCTTCATTTTTTGTGCAATCTTGAACAGACTGGTAGTTCTTATAAAGACCTATATTAAAAAGAATTCTTGGAAGGGAGGAAGAAGTCATTGTTTAATAGAAAAGCATTTCTGTTTTCGCAAGACAAAGCGTTCTAGAGAGTCATGGTGATTGTTGCACAATATAAATACCACTGAACTATACTCTTAAAAATGGTAAGATGATAAGTTTTATGTTATATGTATTGTATCACAATAAAAAATGGGGAAAGGGGACTCTGGGATCAAAGGGAAAGTGTTTATAATCCAGTAGCAATGGCTGGGCATGGAAGGTGAAAACATTGGCAAGTGCAACCCCGATATCTAGATTTTCACAAACAAACCAACAAAATGAAACCAAATAAACACTTGGTTGGGTTCTGCCCAGATTCTCCCAGCTGCAGCTTTGGCTCCTAACTGATAATGAGGGAGGAGGGAAGTAATTTCCCAGAGTCCTGAGGCCTCCAGCAGTGGACAAGCACCATCTCCAAGAAGGGTGGAGAAGGAGAGAGATTAGGGTGCTCGTGAAGTCTTACCTTCTCTTTCTCAGGGAAGTCTGTGCTCCCCTTTCCCTGAGCATTGAAACATGGAGGTCAGCAGAGGTCCTCCAGTGTCTCTATTTATTTCTGTACTTGGCTTCTGCACCTTCATCAACCATCTTGGGCTTGAGATGGAAGCCCAGGAGACTTTTGGGGCTTAAGCTTGTGTGATGATGTATCGATGTGAGTGTCTTAAACTGTGAACTCACTGAGTAGAGCTCTTGACGTGTCACCCAGCAATCAGATTCTAAATAAAGCCTCTGTTCATGATTCCCGAGGATAAGAAGGGGAGAGGACATGAGTCAGAGGACACTTCTGATGAGCTGAGGCTGGGGCCTGGGTTGGGGAGGACAGTGAGGAGCAAAATCTGAATCTCCTCAAGGTTCTCAATTTTCAGGCTCCCAGCCACAATTCATGCAAGCAAAGCAAGGAATGGATGCACTTAGCACCTCCCAAGGCCCAGGATTAGCACTGACCTGCAGGAAGGGAGCAGAAGAGACCTCATCCATCTGAAAAAGCTGAAGTTGGAGGCTAGTCCTACAGGGAAGACATATATGTATATATAAATATTGACGAAGGCTCTAGGTATGCATATAGAACACTAGTTTAATAAAATATTCATTTCCTGACACACACGCAGAATTAGCACATTTTATTTTCCTTTTTCAGTGTAACCAAATAATACTCATTGAAATATTCCCTAACTGCAGCCTGCTAAGGAGTTTGTATCCATATGTAGTTTCCAAAAATTTAATTCTAAATTCCAAAATCCCAAGAAACGGAGATAAAGTAGACAACTTGTTAACTTTAGTCCCAGGAATTTTTAAAATTTGGTAATATTTATTTCTTAGATTCAAAATATGTATTAAAAATGTCCTACAAAATCCCCTCTAGACCATTTGCTCTTTGAGGATAAGAAAGTATGTCTTTCTCATCTTGTAACAGTCACAGTTCCCAGGAAGTTTTCTACAGGTGTCAAGGAATCAAATAGCTCAATATGTGGAAATGTTAGAGCTGAAGTTTGAAGTGAGATTGTTGTTGACACAGACACGCTGATTAGAATATGGCTAATCAACTTAAAAAAAACAAAACTCAGGCCCTGGCTGGTAGCACAGTGGATAAGGTGCCGGTCTGCAAACCCAAAGGTCGCAGGTTCGATTCCCCAGCCAGGGCACATAACCAGGTTGCAAACCAGGTCTCCAGTCAGGTCTGTGGCTGGAGTCAGGTGAAAGGCAACCATCCATTGATGTTTCTCTCCCTCTCTGCCTCTCTCCCTTCCCCTCTTTCTAGAAATAATTGAATAAAATCTTAAAAAAAAAAAAACAAAAACAAAACTCATCTCTCTTTTAGTGTGGGTTATCATGTAACAAATTTTATATATATATGAATTTTAAGAAACCAAATCAAATGGAATTTTATAAAATGCTCTTCCAAATTATAAATATCTGCAATTGCAAATAGAAAGTTCCCAACATATTCTGATGTTGTCACAAGGAAGAAAATAAACATAAACATTTTATCAACTGACTTTACTTATCTATGACCATTTGGGTTCTAAGTTATTTAAAATCTTGATCGCCTGAAATTTGATTTACTGCTTTTCTGTGAATAGATTTCTGGGAAATATTTGAACTTTTTAAATTATATTTTTTCATTAGCATTTAGTCCACTTATACCCCCTTCCCCACCCTTAATCGCCACCCTGTTGTCCATGTCCATGAGTCCTTTTTCCTTTTTGCTCAATCCTTCCACCCTCTCCCCTCTTCCCCTTAGTTGTCATCCTGCTCTCTATCCATGAGCCTGTCTCTCTTTTGTTTGTTAGTTTGGTTTGTTTATTAGATCAAACTAATTCTTAAGAAATTCAGAAGCAATCATTGATATAATCACTGCCAATTAAAACATATTCTATCCCTTAAATTAGTTCATATAAGAACCTCTTCTTAGTTAATAATGAACTAACAACAAGCAAAACAGAGACAAGTATATGAATACAGTGAATAGGCCTTTAGTGGTCAGGGGGAAGGGGGTTTGGGGGAGGGGGGAGGGGGGAGGCAGAGGCAAGGAAGGGAAGCAGTTTAGACAAGAACCTAGTATAAAGGAACCATGGACATGGACAACAGGTGGGATTGACTTTGGGGGGAATGGGTGGGTGGGGAGGGGGACAGAGGGGAGCAAAATGGGGATGGATGTAATACAACGACAATAAAATTTTTTAAAAAATACTATGTAAGCCCTGGCTGGTGGCACAATGGATAAGGTGCCGGCCTATGAACCCAAAGGTCACAGGTTCGATTCCCCAGCCAGGGCACATAACCAGGTTGCAAGCCAGGTCTCCAGCCAGCTCTGTAGCTGGAGGCAGGTGAAAGGCAACCATACATTGATGTCTCTCTCCCCTTCTGCCTCTCTTCCTGCCCCTCTCTCTAAAAATAATAAATAAAAAATATTAAAAAAAATACTATGTAATTTCCAAACTTTGGAGCAGATATTCGGAACAAATAAAACACATACAGTAATAGTAAAAAAAAAAAAAAAAAAAAAAGGAACCTCTTCTTAGCATAACTTTTCTGAAGCATTATTATTGTTTTTTCAAAACACCTCAAAAGAGTCTTTGTCCCAATAAGCCAAGACTGCAGGTTCCATCCAGGTCAAGGCACATACATATAAGAGAACAAACAAATGAATGCATACATAAGTGGAACAACAAATCAATGTTTCTCTCTCTCTTAAATCAATGTTTTTAAAAATTAAAAAAAAAACAACCCTCACAGACACACCCATAAATAATCTTTCATCTAGGCACCCCATGGCCCAGCCAAGTTAACACACAAAGGAGGTTTCACAGAAGAGGGTTTTTTTTTGAAGGATCCTGAACTGAGAGGCCTGGGTTTTCATCATAGGTCACCCCTGAAGACCTTGGGCAGGGCATGTCTTCTTTCTGGACTTTACTGCCCCCTCTTCTATTCCTCCATCTTGCCCAGAAGTCTTCCAAAGCATTATTCTTAATGTACATGTGACTATGCACATCTTTAAAAAATATGCAGCAAATTACTCTAATTCTGAAGAATTTTTTCTTCAGTTTGCCTGGATTATTAAGATTCATCTGATTTAGTTAGGAGTTAAAACTAATTGTTTTATTTTCAAGTGGGGCATCATAGTATTTTGCTGAAAGGGGCTTGCTGGCAAATTTATCTTTTTCTGTGTCAATGAGTTCTTTCTCCCCCCGCTTTTTTTGCTAAATTTCTCCACTTTCCCCCAACAATGTATTTTTAAAATAGCTTTATTATTGAGAAATAACTGACATACAATAAACAGAGTATTGACTATAAGTTCTTACTTTCTATATTCTTAGTACTCTGGCATTTGGGGCCTTGATCCCAGAGGTGCTAATTCCTAGAGTTAGCAACAAACCCCCTGGTGAGCACACAATGCAAACCAACCGAACCAAAGTCCACACCCCAACCGTCCTCCTTGTCAAATTTTCATCTCCAAGTAAACACTCTCCTGCCCTAAATCACACTAGGGCCAGATACTGGCAACTAGAGACCACCGCTATATCTCAGAGTCCTCCGAAATTATTCAAACTTTTCTAATCTTTAACTTGCTCAGCCACCTACCTGCCTCGCCCATTCCTTTCCAATAAAACCCTGATAAAGGCTCTGAGCCATGGGCTTCCCGCTTTCTCTCTCTTGTTACAGGGTAGAAGAAGGCCACCCCCAAACCATAGGCTGTGGTTTGGGAATGGGGGATGGGACTCAGAGAAGTACAGCCATTTTTCGTAAGAAACATGCTTTGCAGTAGTTTGTGTATCTATGGCTGGCAGCTTTGGTCTTACTTAGGCAAATCGCTGTGGCTCAACCTGAGCACCAAGGAGCTGGGAGGGGCTTTTGACTACAGAATGGTGACAAAATAGCTTAAGGGGCCTGTTCAAGATTTCACAGGTGGCTGCTTTTGGTCACCTTACCCACTGAGTCGCAGGCCTCCATCAGGGTTTAAAATAAGGTGGTAGCCATTTGTGGAGAGAGGGAGCTTGAGGTTTGGAAGAGAGCAGAAGCACCCCACCAGCTGGTCAAGGGCCAGGTATGCAAGAAGGTGCCATGGGGTTCTGGACTAAGAGCTGGAGAACACGGTGACACGTGCGGGACCTCTCCTAACCAGGCACGGATGGATGGGAGCTGCTAGAAAACTGAGCTGTGAACTTCCGCTTTTCTGAAAGACTGTACCTCCTACTGGCATATTCTGAACCTGGCCTGGTTTGGCAGGGGGAGGCAGGACTGTATGCTTGTGGGTGTTTTAAAGGGAGCAGGACTTAACAGCAGAATTCCACCTTTAATCTAAATCTGCATAACCTTCAAACAAATTCCTTTCCTTTTCACCAACTCTGCTATGAAGAGTTATTCCTCTGGCAGAAGGCAGAGCAGCCCCTCATAACTGAACAGCCCATGTGTTCTGTTTCGCTCTTATGTCCAACCCTGGTCCTCCCTCATGAGACCCTGCTTGGCGTGCATGTTGTGCCTCCTGTTTCTACGGATCTGAGTATAAGCTCCCTCCTTCATGATAATCGTTTCTGTGTCTGTGTCTTAACACACCTGATTAAAACAACTTCAGGCTACATTTCCAGAACAAACTACATGCATTTAAAGTGTGCCACTTAGCAAGTGTTGACACATGTGGTACACTGTGCAACCGTCACCACAGCAAGATCGTGAACAAATTCATCACCCCCAAAACTTTCCTCAAGCCACCTCAACCCCACCCAAAGGCAACCACTAATCTGATTTCATTATAGGTTAGTTTGCATTTTAATAACTTAAGATTTAGGTAAAATAATACACTATATACTCTTTGTCTGGTTTCTTTCACCCAGCATAATTACATGAGATTCATCCATGTTATTGCATGTTCTTTCTATTACTTAGTATTCCATTATATAGTTATACTACAATTAATTTATAGTCATTTGTTGATGGACATTCCCATTGTTTCCAGTTTTGGGCAAATGAAGCTGCTGTAGATTTTCATGCAGATGTTTTCATGCTTTCAATGCTCTTGGGTAAATACCTAGAATTACATTGGCCAGTTCGTATAGCAGGCATAGATTTAACATTTAATAACTTGCTAAACTGTTTTACAAAGTGATTGTATTATTTTATATCCCACCAGATATATATAACAGGTCTCGTTGTTCCACATCCTTGCCAACACCTGGCATGATCATTATTTAAAATTTTAATTCCCCTAATAGGTGTGTAGTAGTAGTATATTGTGGCTTTAATTTGCATTTCCTAATGAGTAACCATGTTGAGCAATCTTTTCATGTGGTCATTTGCCATTCATATATGTTCTATGGTGTAATCTATTTAAAACTTTTGCCCATTAAAAAATCTTTTTAGCTCTGGCTGGTGGCACAGTGGATAAGACACCGGCCTGCGAACCCAAAGGTCGGTGGTTCGATTCCCAGCCAGAGCACACATAACCAGGTTGCAAGCCAGATTGCAAGTCAGGTCTCCAGCCAGGACTGTAGCTGGAGGCAGGTGAAAGGCAACCATACATTGATGTCTCTCTCCCTCTCTGCCTCTCTCCCTTCTCCTTTCTCTGAAAAATAATAAATAAAATCTTTAAATATATATATATAGTTTATTCTCTTATTATTGAGTTTTGAGAGCTTTTGTATATTCTAGCTAGATACAAGCCCTTTATCAGATGTATGATTTGCTAATGCTTTCTCACAGTCCATGGCTGACTTTTGCCTTTTCACCTGTGTGTTTAGAAGATCGGAGCCCTTAATTTGAGGAAGTCCAATTTTTCAACTTTGTTCCTGCTTTTGGTGTTGTATCTAAATCTTTGCCTCTTGTTCAGAGTCACAAAAGTTTGCTTTTTCTTTATTTTATAAATTTTATAGTTTTAGGTTTTACATTAAGTTCTAGGATTTATTTTGAGTTATTTTTACATTGCATGACATTTAAAGTTTACATTTTATATATGGATTTCTGATTGTTCAGCACCACTTGTTAAAAAGATACTTTTTCCTTCACTGAATTGTTTTTGCACCTTTTTTGAAAATCAACCTACTATATACATATAGGTTAATTTCCAGACTTTCTACTGTGTCCACTGATTTACACATCTATCTTCATTTCAGTACTATACTGTCTTGATTACTTTAGCTTTATTATCAGTTTGAAATCAGGTGGTGTAAGTCTTCTAACTTTGTTCTTCTTTTACAAAGTTTGTTGGCCTATTCTAAGTCCTTTGCATTTCTGTGTACATATTTTAGAGTCTGCTTGACAGTTTCCATTTTAAAAAGGCAACAGAAATTTTTATTGGGATTGTGTCAAATCTATAGAACAATTTGGGGAGAATTGATGTCTTAAGAATATTGAATCTTCCAATTCATAAACATAGTATATCTCTTCACTTATTTCTTTAATTTCCTCTCAAAAATATTTTAGTTTTCCTCCTCTGGTCTGTAAATATGGTGATTTACATGGAATAACTCAGAATGTTAAACCAACCTTGAATTCTTGGGATAAACCCACTTGGCTATGATGTATTATCCTTTTCATATTTTTATTCAATTTGGTAAAACTTTGTTAGGAACTTTTGTATCTATGTTTATGAGAGATATTAGTATGGAGATTTAAAAGAGTTTGTATAGAATTTATATTCTCTCTTCCTCAAATGTTTAGTAGGTTTCATTGGTGAGCCATCCAGGGCCTAGAGTTTTCTTTGTGTGGAAGGTTTTAATGACAAGTTTAACTTCTTTAATGGAACTTCAACAGCCCTATCTTTCTTCTAGAGTAAATTTTAATGGTTTGTATCTGTCAAGGAATTTGTCCAATACATTCAAGTAATCAAGTTTGATATAAAGCTGTTTAAAATATGTTTTTATTTTCCTTTTAATATCTGTAGACTCTCTAGTAATGTCATCTCCCTCACTCCTGATGTTGGTCATTTTTACCTTCTCTTCTTTCATTCTGATCAATCTGGCTAAAGTTTTGTCAATTTTATTGATCTCACATAACCAGCTTCTTGTTTCATTGCTATTTTCTACTTCTTTCCTATTTTATAAAGTATTGATTTCTATTTGATCATCATTGTTTCACTGCTTCTCTTATTTGGGTTTAATTTGCTCTTCTTTCTTTCTTTCTTTCTTTCTTTTTTTAAATATTTTATTGTTGTTGTATTACATCCATCCCCTTTTTGCTCCCCTCTGTCCCCCTCCCCACCTACCCATTGCTCTTCTTTCTTTCTTTCTTTCTTTCTTTCTTTCTTTCTTTCTTTCTTTCTTTCTTTTTTAAGGGTTCATGACTTTTATTCTCTTGCTTTGAGTTTGTATCAAAAATATATATATTAAACCAAGGAAAATAACTGAAGATTTATGGGCCTCTTGTGCTTTAAAAAGCAAAAAAAGTAGCCACCAATTTGCTCAGATACAGCAGGCTTAGTGGTCCTATATTTTGAAAGTTTTTTAAGAATAACTTTTAATGTAGGAAAGGAAAAACATCCACTACCTCTTTGCAGAATTCAAAGAGGGCAGTAGACATTCTTTACACCCAAATAAAAACTATGGCAGTTCACATGTGACCAAGGTGAATATATAATGGAGATGATCTAAACACAGCTAGGACCAAAGCTAACACACTAAAATCATTACATTTTAGGGGGAGGAAAGCACAAAACCAAATAGGAATTTTGAGATTTTTTTCATTTGGAGGTAAGTCTTAATGCTATTAAAGTCACAAATATGCTAATTTAAATACCCAATTCTATTTATCTAAAACACACAATGCAAAGTATCTATTCTCCCCACATATCAGAGCCCATTCATTTCATGGTCTGGAAATGGGGAGAATAGAGTCCCCTTAAACTGCAAGTCAGCAGGTGTTTCTTTACAGTTAACTTTAGCAAAATTCATACAAAAGTGATTAACAATGATCTTCTTTCTTTGTTAACTCACAAGGAAACACCTTCAAAACTGCATTTTGTTAAAGTTTCTGTACTAAAATGTAGAAAAACTGAACTACACAAATATTGAAAAGTTAAAAATTCCTTAATTTTTTCCTTAATTCCTGGTACCACTACCACAATCTACAGGGCAATATACCTGATGTAATGAAAAGAAAAAGAAAAAGAGACAAAGCTACAACAGATAAAAGACCTCAGGAATGTACATCTAATTGATACTACATTGCATTAATCGATAGCTGCACTTTTTGCAAACTGTGACTATGACAGTCCTGAACAAGAAGGGTTTCCTGTTTAAGCTGCAGTAACTTTTCTGACTATGGATCATTGTTCCTTCTGTGGCAGATTTTTACAGTTCCTCTAATGCATTTGGGATGACTGTCTCAAAGTAACCTGCAGCTTTCCTGACAACTCCTTGCTCTCTCTCCTGCTAAGAACTGTAGCCCTTTTCTTCTGAGTTTTTAGAACCTTCTGCTACCATATCCACCACTTCCACCACCAGATCCATAACCACCACCATAGGGGCTGCCCGAGCTTCTTCCACCAAAACTGCCACCCCCCTTCATGGGTCCATAATTCGACTGCTGTTGTCCACTGTAACTTCCAAAATCATTATAGTTCTCACCACCACCACTGTAGTTACCACCAAAATTTCCTTCATTGTAACCATCATATCCTCCTCCACCACCACCATATCCACCATCTTGGTTTCCATATCCTGGTCCACCACCACCATAGCCTCCTCTACTACTGTAACCAGGACCACCGCCATAGTTGCCACCATCACCTCCAAATCCATTATATCCACCATCACCTCCTCCATAACTACCCCCGCTACCACCTCCACCATAGCCTCCTCTTCCACCAAAGTTTCCACCACGGCCAAAGTTACTACCGCCACCTCCAAAGTTTCCTCCGCAACCCATAAAGATGCCAGATCCACCTCCAACGGCCTCTTTGTGATCCAGCAGACTGCATTTCTTGTTTAGAAAGGGCCTTTTTCACTTCACAATTATGCCCATTAATAGTGTGGTATTTCTGAACAACAATTTTATCAACTGTATCATGATCATCAAAAGTTACAAAAGCAAATCCTCTTTTTTCCCCACTCTGCCTATCTTCCATAACTTCTATGGTTTCAATCTTGCCATACTTTTCAAAGTAGTCTCTCAAATTATATCCTTCTGTATCTTCTTTAATACCACCAATGAAAATTTTCTTCACTGTTAGGTGGGCACCAGGCTTTACAGAATCCTCTCTAGAAACAGCTCTCTTTGGCTCCACTACACGCCCATCAACCTTATGTGGTCGAGCACACATTGCTGCATCCACCTCTTCAACACAAGAGTAAGTCACAAAACCAAAGCCTCGAGAACGTTTTGTTTGGGGATCTTTCATCACCACACAATCTGTGAATGTGCCCCATTTCTCAAAATGTTCTCTTAAACTATCATCTGTAGTTTCAAAGCTCAAATCACCAATAAACAGTTTTCTCAACTGCTCTGGTTCCTTTGGATCATGGCCCTCCATTTTGAGACCAGACTCGCTTCTTCCAACCCGAGTTCCATATCTGCTCTTCTTTCTTAAGTTAGAAGCTGGGGTCATTGATTTGGGACCTTCTTTTCTAATATATACATTTCAGGCTATGAACTTCCTTCAAGATACTAGATTAGCTACATCCTATAATTTTGATGTTATATTGTCATTTTCATTCAGTTTAAAACACTTTGAAATTTTATTTTTCATTTCTTCTTTGAATCATGAGTTACTTAGTCTCTTTAGTTGATTTAGCATTGTTTAGTGCTCTTAGCCATTTAGTGTTCTTTAGTGTTCTCTAGTTTCTAAACATTTAGGGATTTTCCGATATCTTTCTGCTAGTTATTTCTAACTTACTTCCCTTTTGGTCAAAAAATATACTTTGTTCTTGAATTGATTTGAATACCTTTAAATAGATGTATTAAGACTTTTTATATCCTAAAATGAACTTAAAACAAATATATCTTTTGCTGTTGTTAGGTGGAATATTGTATAAATCTTAGTTTGTCCAGGTTTGTTGATAATATCATTTAGGTTTTCTAAACTCTTACTAATCTTGTGCTTACTTGTTTTACCAATTATTAAGAGAGAAGTGTTGAAATTTCTGATTGTAGTTATGAACTTTTCTATTTGTTGTTACAATTTTACCTGGCTTTGCTTCATATATTTCAAAGCTCTGTTTTTAAGTGCGTAAATGTTAAGGTTTATTGCATTATCTTGATGATTTTTTTATCTTTATGAAATAGCTTTCTCTATCCCTGGTAATATTCTTTTCTCTAAAATCTACTTTAGGAAATAAAATCTACAGTCACTCCAGCTTTGTTTTGATTTATATTATCATGTCTTTTCCCATCCTTTTACTTTCCATTTGTTTTGTGTTTTTATATTTAAAGTAGGTTTCTTACAGGTAGAATATAGATGTATCACCTTTTTTTTTTTTTAGGTAGCTGCCTTTTTTTTTTTTAAGATTTTATTTCATTATTTTTAGAAAGAGGGGAAGGGAGAGAGGCAGAGAGGGAGAGAGACATCAATGTATGGTTGCGTTTCACCTGCCTCCAGCCACAGACCTGACTGGAGACCTGGTTTGCAACCTTGTTATGTGCCCTGGCTGGGAAATCGAACCTGCAACCTTTGGGTTTGCAGGCTGGCACCTTATCCACTGTGCTACCAGCCAGGGCCTGTATCACCTTTTTTTTATTCAACCTGACATACCCCACATTTCAACCACTTTATTGGAAGTGTTAGACCATTTATTTTAGTAGGTTACTGATATGACTAAGTTTATATAAACAGCCTTTTTATTCACTCTTGTTTGTTCCATATGCCCTTCATATTCTTTCTTTCTTTTCTGCTTTATTTTGATTTGAGCATTGTTAAATTCCATTTTATCTCCTTTACTGGTTTACTGGCTATAACTCTTTTTTTTTCAATTCTTTTCTAAGGACATGCTTATTGATTTCAGAGAGGGGGAAAGAGAGGAAGAGCAAGAGATGGAGAGAAACATCAAAGCATGAGAGAAACACTGATCAGTTGCCTTTCACACATGCCCCAGACCTGAGATTAAACCTGCAAGCTAGGAATGCCCCCAACTGGGAATAGAACCTACAGCCTTTCAGTTTATGGTACAAAACCCAACCAACTTAACCACACCAGCCAGGGCAATTCTTTGTTATTTTTAATGGTTGCTTTAGAGTTTGTAGTACATATTTTCAACTTATCACAGTTTACCTCTAAGAGCTATTATACAATAGTACCTCACATAGAGTATCAGAAACTTAAAACAGTGTATTTCCATTTCTTCCCTCCTGGCCCTTGTGCTATTGTTGTCACCCATTTTACTTCTTCATATTTTATAAATCTCACAAACTATTTTTTAAGTAGTTATCATGCATGTGCATATCATATTTTTCCTCATACACTGTAAGTTACTTGAACATAGAATTCATATCTGAACCGGTGTTGGTATTTAATAGGTGCTCAAAACACATTTTTTCAATGGATACTGAAAGAGGAGTGAATTGGTAGCAAAATGAGTCTGCTGCTTACCAAGGTGAAGCCCCGGACTGGTCTGACTGATGTAGAAATACACAACGGCAGCAACACATATGTTAATCAAGGTATAGACCCACTGGATCACAAACATGATGACAAGGGACCCAACAGCCTGTGGAAACAGAGTAGGAAAGGCAAGGGACCTAATGGGTCATCACATGGTGAGCAAACCACAAGGCTAGGTCCTTAAGAATCAATAGTGCCTCTCATCAGCCACCGACCACTACAAACAACTGCTTCACTGGAGCTCACTCATGATTTAAGAAACCTTATTCAAGCAAATATTTGAGAAAATACCCTCTGAAAGAACCTTCTAATCAAAACTATCAATAACTAGATATTGTATTGTAGCTCCTTATCCTGCTTCTCCTTAGAAGAAACAAAGTGAAATGTTTCTAATTTGGTTTGCCTGGAAATTTAGTGACCCAGGTTACCAGACATGATAAATTATTTTACAAGTAAACTACTAGCCTAAGTGGTACACTAAATGTAATCTTGCCATATGTAGTCTCACCTAAATTACAATGTAATAGTGAGTCAAGTCACATCACTCCTATTTCAATAAGACTCTTATCTTCCTCCCCACAGCCCCAACCCTGAGATCAAGCCTGTCTCCACCTGAATTATGCCTTAGGGACAGTTGAGATCAAAATGAAGCTACTCACCCCCAGCAGGGAGACCCAGGGATTGCACATGCGAGTGTAGAATGAAGTAGATCTGCTCTGGATATCTTGTTCCTGGAGCCTAGACTTTAGGAAGAAACCTAAAAAATAAATGAGCCAAATCCTTGGTTACCAAATCCTCTTCCATTTTTATGAGCAACTACCTATGAACTCTTCTTCTTCAGTTTTGTAACTTAGCCTAAAAGATAACTAACTTCCACTTACTTCAACCATTTACTCCTTTGTGGTTTTAGTCAATTCATTCTCCTATTCTCTGATGTAACCAGCTTACAATCTCTCCTCTCCAAGGAGAGCTTTCATATTCTCTCATCACCAAATCTACCAACCCAGTTGCATCTGAACCCTCTCTCTGCCTTCCCTCTTTGCACAGTCCTGGCTCCTATGTAAGGCCCATCCCTCCACTTGTGCCCTGCTCAGGGATTTTGTTTTTGCATCATTGATTTTTCTATCCTATACTGAATCATTTCCATATAATACAAATATTCTATATTTCAATTTCTCCCACCTAAACAAATACCTTCTGGTCAACCCCTAGTTACTGCCCTATTTCTTTGTCTTCCATCCAGCAAAACTCCTCAAAAGAATAACCTATACATTCTTTATCTCCTATTATTTCCTCAACCTACTCATAAGATTGTAGATTTCCACTAAAACTACTCTTCCTAAAGTTGTCAATGACTTGATCTTTTCAAATTCAATGGTCAACTCCAAGTCTGCATTCTACTTGGGTTTTCAGACAGCATCTGACACCTGTGATCACTTCCTGCTTATTGAAACACTTTCTCTTGGTTTCTAGGATGCCCCATTCTTCCAGTTTTCCTCCTATCTCACTGCCCATTTCTTCTCAGTCTGCTTCTGGCTCACCTCCTCCTTCCAACCCCCAAATATTGTGGAATCTGACATTCATTTAGTCCTCAACATTTTTTTTCTTTCCCATATATACTCACTCCTAGGAGATCTCATCTAGTCTGGTGGCTTTAAACACTACCCATGTACTAATGATCCAATTTTACATCATCCTGGACCCTTGACCTGAAAATTTGAATATCTAGTTATCTTCCCAATATCTCCCCTTACATGACTAATAAGCACCTGAAACCTTAACATGGCTAAAGCAGAAATCTATTCTTCCCAAGTCTTTTTCATCTAAATAAGTGACACCACCATTCACTTAAATATGTAAGATTCATTCTTGCCTCCTCTTTTCCTCACACTTACATCTATTCCATTAGTAAATACTGTTGATTCTACAATCAAAATATATTCAGAATTTGACCACTCCTTCCCACATGCTCTGCTCCCATCCTAGCCCAGGCCACTTTCACCTGGCTTACTGCAGCGCACTCCTGTGGTAGATAGAGCCTGTGGCAGTTAGTGTGGCTATATGAGCAAATTGTCACCAGTCAAATGTTAACAGAAGTGATGAGTGCCACTTATGCACCGAGATATCTGAGAAAGAAGGTGTGCCTCTTCTCTGCGCCTGAAATCTGAACAGGGCAAGTCTTGACTTTGCACATGACAAGGAGCCTGGGTCCCTGAATCAGTGCATGGAGGAGAGCTTCCCGCTTATTTGGAACACCCTTCCTGGACTGTTTGTGCAAGTAAAAAATCAGTTTCCATTGTATTCGGTTATTTAGATAGGCAGTTTAGCCTATCTAAATTAATATACCTCCAAATGGGATTTGGCTATTTCTCTTACTACTATGTAATACATTCCTCACAAAGCCAGTGATCTTAAAGTCTGAATCTGGTCATATTACAGCTCTAGCTAGAGCCTCCATTGGCCTTCTATCATGGTCATGGCCCTACTTACACTGACTTCCGCTTTCCTCATGGTATTCATCTTCCATCACTCTCCCCTGGCATACTCCTACCCAGTCACAGCTGGACCACTGCTCTTCTGGAATCTTCCAATTCAGTCCCCACCTGTACCCATATATATGCTGTTACCTGTGTCTGGAACTCTTCCCCCACCTTTCTGCGTGGCTTACTACTTTATACCACTCAGTTCTCCACTAAAATATCCTTTTCTCAGATAGGTTTCTAACAAACCTACCTGAAACAGTATCCCCTCTCTGCCCTAGCCTCTCTCTACCCCATCACCCCATTTTATTATTTATCATAGTACCTGGCATTATAGTGCATACTTGTTTGTTTACGTGTCTTCCCCTACTAGAATGTAAACTCAATGAAAGCAGGGACCTGTGTCTATTCAGCATGTTCCCCCAACACCCAGAACAGTTCTTAGAATGTAGTAAATGTTCTATTTATGAAGTTAAATGAATAAACAAACCACCCTAACCCCCAGAGAAATCTTCCTTTCAACATTTGTTTTTCAACAATACCTCCATACCTGAGGGCATGGACTGTCTTTTATATCTCTAAATGCCAAATCTAGACATTGAGTAGTTCGTATATAGGAAGTGCTCACAAAACATGTCCTTATTAATTATGGACTAAAATAAACTCTGCAAGGTTTATGATTGATTTGAATTGATGGCTCTGTTAATTTTTATAAAAGAAAGAATACTGCTATTATTTGTTAATTAAATTGTATACTTTTAATATGTTCGATGCATGATTCATTTTTTCAGTCATTGGCTTGGTGAGATACAGTTGCCCCCTTGGTTATTAAGAAGGAAACTAGTGGGTGAGGACCTAGATTTTTGCCTCTCAGATCTGCCAAATGTTAAGCTTTCACACTTAATCTTGCTCTTGCCTACTATCAATTACACTGTACCTAAGGGAATTCTGTTTGTGTGTGTGTGTGTGTGTGTTTTCTGAGGAACTCAGGAGGAAGTAGTTGAGAAGTGTGTCCTCCAGGCCAGCACAATGCAGTTTTACACATCAGCAATGTGAGGGACAACTCATGCCAGGATGCTCAATGACTTCAAACAGGTATGACAACACAGGCAGATAATATGGTTCAAAACCCTTCCACATGACTAAAGGAATTTTTTCTCCTGTCAGGATTTTGCTGAAAGAAATAAGCCTTGTAAACTATTGGTAGAAGGGGATGCTTTTTATATTAGAAATTCTAGCATAATGACCACAAAGGCAACTTTACTTTTCAAGTCTTAGTGGCAAAACAAAATACCAAGTAAACAAAACCATGCATCAGTCATGATAAAAATATCAGATATAAAGAAGACATAATAAAAACACTAGTGGTATGTCTAACTAATTCAATATTCACAAACCCATGCAAATATGAACACTTTGACGTGAAGGATGAAAACAACTGTTAATTTTTAAAATCATGCATTTAAGTAATTTTATAGCAATTATTGAAAATAAATATTAAATCATCTTTACAAAGGCACTTCATATCTTTATCAGAATAATAAAACACACAGTTTTAGTATGTGCAGACTGAGAATGTGCACTGATACAGTCCACAGAGGATCAGGTTTCAGGTCTGCATGGCCTTTCATCATGCTGACAGTACAATTCTTTTCACCACTTCCCAAATGCTGTATGTTTAGTTAGTTCTAACTTGATTATACTATTTCTCCAAATAGACTTCCTAAACTGGGGCAATTAAACAGATTTATATTTCTTATTACATCTTGAAAGATCATGATCCAGAAAGAAGAAGCCAGCGGGACTTTTGGCAATGGCATGTGAAAAGGTTGGTGAATTCTTTCCATAAGAATTAAGTGTACAACTAGACAAAATAAACAAAAACAACCACTCAGGGCTCCAGAAATTTAACAAATGGAGACAACAAATTAAGAAGTCCCTCATTGCTGCCTTGAAAATTGTTGGAGCTAAAGGTAAGAATAGTGATAGTCCATGATCTTCTGGCCTGGGCTGCTCCCATTCCTGCCCTAGTTCTTACCAACATGAAGCTGGTCCGAAACCTGCAAAATTGTGGATGAACCTTTATAAGATGAATGCAGTGAGTGCACTAAGAAACTTAATAGGGAAAAATCCTCACCTTTGCTAGCCTGATGTTGCAGACACACCCAAGGGGCAGCAGTGAATAAGCAGAAACTTAATTGGGAGATCCTAGTAAGGAGGGAGAGTTGTAAAAAAAAAAAAAAAAAAAAAAAAAAAGGAGGGAGCTGTAGAAGAACTATATAGCTCCCCACATTTGCCTGGCTGACTGGAAAACTATTCCCTTGCCTGGGGAGATCCAAGGTAGACTGGCAAAAAGTAAAAGGCAGGGGAGACTGGAGAACTGGCTGCAACTTCGACTTTTTCCCAACCCACAGACAGATCCAATGGGAGAGGGTGGAAGCCTTATGGGCAATGTAGACACAGAGGCAACTCCCTAGGAGTCTAGGCTTAAAATTAAAGTAATAATTTTTAAAAACTGAGTAAAGGCATCAGCACCCACATTCCATGAGGGAAACCAACCCCACAATCTAGGCAATTTGCTAAAACAAACCAACAAAAACTCAGAAACGTATATCAGAATCAGGAGTTGCCACTATATAGTACCTAAATTATCCAGTTCTCAACCAAAAATTATAAGATGTGCAAAGAAATAGGAAACTGTGACCCATGCAATCAAGAGAAACTGACTTTGAGTGGGACCACATGTTGGGTTAGCAGACAAAGACTCCAAAGCACCTAACATAATATATATGCTCAAAGAAATAAATAAAAACATGATGTCAGTGACTTATGGAAAAATGATGGCAATGATTTTCCAAATTAGGAATATCAGTAGAGACATATAAACTACAAAAAAAGAACCAGGTGAAAATTCAATAGCTAAAAAGCACAATAATGGAATGAAAAATTTACTGGATGGGTTCAACAGCAGATTTGATATGGCAGAAGACAGAATCAGTGAAACTTCAAAATAGATCAACAGAAATGATTCAAGTGTAAAACAAACAAGAATAGGTATAAGAAAATGAAACTGAGCCTCAAAGACCTGGGAAACAATGTCAAGTTTACTAACAAATGTGTAATGGTGGTTCCATAGGGATTGGAAAGAAAGGAAAAGGCAGAAAAAATATGTTTAAAGAAATAATGACTATAAACCTCCCAAAGTTGATGAAAAACTTTAATCTACAGATCCAGAAGAAATTAATTCACTGACATTACTTCCAGCAATGTGTACATATACACAGACCTACTGCTATCTGTATTTAAACTTTTGACAATATAACAGATATGCAATGATATCTCAAAGGTGGTTGAATTTGTGTTATTTCATCACCACCATACCCTAGTTCATAAAACATACTGACAGTAAGCAGCATACACTTTGAATAGTGGTTAATGACAGATGTTCTAAAGTGAGAAAGGTCTGAATTCAAATTCTGGCTGGCTCCCACCCTGAGCAAGAGTGTAACTTCTCTAGGCCTCTGTAAACAAAGGTCATAACAATGCCTACACTGACCCAAGATAAGGTGATCTGTGTTAGTGTTTCTTTCAGTGTCAGGAACATGGGGCACGTTCAATAAGTGCTGCCTATTTTTTAGCTACTAACATTATTTAACACTTAACAATAATAGTTTGTTGAGTGGACAGTGAATGAGTCTGGAAATTGATTTCTCAAATGTAAATTACATATTCATCTCTTCTGAGATGATTCTACTAAGATTCCTCTTAGTAGAGTCTGTATTTTGACCTTCCAGTTTTTAAAAAATAATGTGCTTTGGAAAGTATGTTTTTATCAGTTGTGTTTGTCTGAATAATTGTTTCCTTCTGCAACACTGTTATTCAAATGTTTTTTTTATTTCTATTTAATCAGATTCTTTTTATCTCTGATGATGTCTTCAATAGTCAGAAATATCTCTCTTGCACAGCTGTTACAAATAAGGAATTCATGACTATATATATATATATAAGGCATAAAACACAGCCCTGAGTTAATTTTCTTGATCTATTGCCCTCAACAATACTTATTCAATAGTGGTTTGATTCTTATTATTTCATGCATCTGGTTTATCATAGATCAGGTCCTTAAAATAGTTTAACACTTTCTAGCCTACTTTACTGATCACATTTTTCGACAGTATTTGTTCAAATTTTATCAATTTAACCAGGTTTTACTGCTTGTTGTGCTCCCTGTGGGAATATTGTGGTGAATACAGGGTGAAAAGGCATGGTTTGTGACTAGAGGAAGCTCATAGTTTAGAGGCAAAGGAATGAAACTAGTATTTCTTTTTCTTAAGACAGACAGATAAGAGGGCCTGAAGATAGATGTATAAATACATGTGATCTGAATGTATAAAACAATGTGCTACTTATTTATACTTCCTGTATGAATCAAATATGCTTGCACCAGCAGGGAAACCAGGTAATACTTCTCAGAGGGGGTAAACATGGGTCTAAAAAGTCACATGCATTTTAAACCATATGTCAGAATTTTCCAGATGGAGAAGCGGGAGGTGAAGCAGTTCGAGACAGCACAGCACGTTCATAGGCAGAGAGGTAGAAAGAATAAGATGTGTTTGGAGCACTGGTCTGGGTTGGGCTGCAACCCACAGTGCATGGGCTGCCCTGGGAACAGTGGCCAGGAAGGTAGGTCAGGGCAGATGGAAAGAGCCTTGCATCTCACATCAAGGATCTTGGGCTTTAGATGGAAGGCATTAGATTCCAGGGAAGGCAGTTAATTAAGAGAGACATGATCAGAGTTTTATGTCAGAAAGATCATTTGGTGGACAATGAGAAAGAGAAGAAGATGGGGAAAATCTGGAGGTAGGAGACCAGTTTGGAGATTAACAAGGGCCTGGGTGCAAGATGACAAGGGTCTGTTCCAAGGTAAAGACAGCAAGGGTGGAGGAGAAAGAGTGGCTAATAGCTATGGTATTTCTAGATTGGGCAATTGGGTAGCAACCCCATTGTTGATTAAACATGGCAAAATGACCATATGTCTCTCAGGAAAATCAAATAAGAAGACAGGAAAAAATTAAATAGGTATAAACCCACAAACACAAGGAGAATGAGAGAGGAAAGATAAAAACAAGTCTTGGAAGATGAAAAGGTAACAAGAGTGGTAACAGACTGAGTGGAGCAGAGGAGGATGAACTCTAGAGCCTGCAGGTAAGATGCAGTTAAGAAGCAGGTTTTAAGGCACCCTGTAGACTCCAGCAGAGTTCAGGACAGGAAGTACCATGTCCCTGGGAAGTGGTGAGGTGCAGGGGGCTGATCACAAAACTGTATATGAAACAGCTGGACACCGAAGTCGTCTGCCCACGCAGCTAGGTAACAACTCCTTCTTTGCCCAATCCACTTCCAAAGAGGGGTTTTATCTAAAGAAATCAAACCAGAGAGAGCTCAGACTTGGGACACCAAGCTCAGCAAAGACTACAGGAATGGAGCTAGAAATCGGGCAATTCAGTGAAAGCCTATATCCTAAACAATGGGGATCCCCCAATTCCCTTACCTTTCCTTGCTCCCTGAATGCAAGCAGCCAGCTGGGTGGGCCCAGGCAAAAGATGAAATCATCTTCTGCAGAGGAACTGAAGAACTTCAGAGGAAGCCCTCTAATAGTTGCATGTTGGGTCCTCTGTAAAGAAGCTAGCTTACCCCCAATCATTTTACAGTGAGGTACTCTAATGAACAAGCCCTGCCCAGTATGCTTTCCAGTACTCCACTTTTAAGTATGAAAAGAAATTAGAAGATCAACAAACATGTTAGTAAAGCCTTTAATATGGAAGAGAGAGAACCAAGCCAAAGAGAAAGGAACTAGAGAACACAGAGCAATAAAAGAAGCAGAAAAAGACTTTAAAGGGGGAATAAGCAATATTACCAGAAAGATAAGATCAACCATTGCACCCATAACACAGAATAGGATGATGTTCCTTTTTTTTTTTAACAGACAAGGACAAATTAGGTAACAACCAAGAGCTCTTGGAAATTAAAAACAGACAATCGTGGTATTGCCTGATTGTTGCTACCCACGCTCCTCTTCTTTCTTAGGAAAAAGACTACAATTGCATGGGAAGCAGCAACATGACCAATGAAAAAGATGTTTCCCAGCCTCCCCTGTGAGAACAGCCGGAACTAGTGAATCAAATTCACTCTGCAGCCAGGGACACTGCTCAAAATTCCAGGTCAGAGCAACCCCCTGAGGACATCAATGTTGTGTACACCCAGCCTGGATACTGCAGCCTGCCGTTGTCCCTGAAAGCCCTGGTCACTGGAACCAGGAATGCAGTCATCCTGCAGCCACTGCCATGCTTCCTGGGAGTTCCTCAAATCCCCCACTTCTTTGGGTTTCCAGTTCCAAGCATCAAAAGGGCTTATCTGATGAGCAGAGCCTTGATCTTGCACCTGGACTCCAGCTGCAGGAGAATTTGGAAAACTAATATCTGACATTTTGTTTTGAGTGTGAAAGGCTTGCTTTGCCTCCAACTAAGACATGTAACATCGGAAACTTCAAATACAAGGCCACTCAGTTCTGGGTATATTAAACACACACACACACACACACACACATATACAAGGAAAAGCCTGCTATAATATTGTATCCAAGAAATCTCTTATACCCTGGATCCAAAGAAATCTCTTATTCTCTGGATCCAACAAAAACAAAAAAGTGCAATAAAGAGAGGAATTCCAAGACAACAGCCTGTAGCAGGCCTAGAGAACAGGCAGTCTAGTGTAGAACAGTAGAGCAGCCATGGACAGAGGAGAAAAGTGGATGTGACAGATTTCTGAAGAATTTGAGCATTTCGAAAATAACATTAAGATGCATGTAACAGGTAGTGAGTCAGTAAACAGTTCCTCAGCAACGAGAAAAAACATCCAGAACCCCCAGCACCAGCTCTGGGAGAACCAAGAGACACCAATTTTGATCCAGCAGAATCGGGGGCTAAGGTAGACGATCGCTTCTATAACAACCAGGCATTCAAGGAGCAAGAACCACCTGAGAAATAAGTCTCAGACATCCATGAAAGAAGAGATACCAGTCACAGACTTGGAATTTCCTGAGGATAAAGAAAAAGAGGAGCATGTTGCTGTCAAAATCCAAGCAATCTTCCGGGGACACTTAGCTAAAGAGGAGATGAAGAAAATGAAAACTGGTGATCCTCAAGAAGAGAAAGCACAGGAAAACAACTGAGGAGACTGGTTTTGCCCCCAACAAAACATGAAAAAATAATTCAAAAAAAAAAAAAAAAAAGAGAGGCATGTAACATATCTGTCAACACATTTAGAAAGAAATTGATGACAAAAAATTTAAAAAATTAAAAAGCAATGCAGCCCTGGCTGGTGGCTCAGTGAATAGGCGCCGGCCTGCAAACCCAAAGATCGCTAGTTCGATTCCCCAGCCAGGGCAACATAACCAGGTTGCAAGCCAGGTCTCCAGCAGGTCTGTAGCGAGAGGCAGGTGAAAGGTACCCATACATTGATGTTTCTCTCCCTTTCTTCCTCCCTCCCTTCCCCTCTCTCCAAAAATAATGAATGAGATCTTTATAAAAACAAACAAAACCATTGCAATGATTAACTCCAGGAAACAGCAAATATTGGACAAAAAAGGAAATGTAATCATAGTAGAGTATATGGCTCAGACTTAAGCAATAGTTACTTAATTAAATAATATGAATACTTGACATTAAGTTCATCAAAACTGTAATATAGTTATACTGGGACATTGAATAAAGAGTCAAGTATGGCATAAATTAGTTAAATCTTCATTTATGATCATGGGAAGTCAAAAGATGAGATCTGAAACTCACATCCAGAAGCAGCAATACAAATATATTATTCAGTAACACTAAGGTTAACAGAAGAAGCACCTTTTTTGTTGAAAGTGGGGTTTCCTGGGTGTTATACAGGGGGGTAGAGAGGATTAGTGGGATAGTATAAAAGAATGGAAAGTATTTTGATTATGTGACTTTTAACTCCGCTTGGCTCATTAAACTATATGCTTATTACTTTGATAAAAAATAAAATAATTTAAAAAATTTAATAATGCTTCTGCCATTGAAAACCTCATCCCAAATTGGATAGGAAGAAGAAAAGAAAGGTAGGCATATGGAAGAATGTAAAGCATTTCTTTTTAGACATCTTTTATGTCCTTCTGTTGCCCCCTCTTTGCCCTCTGGTTTCAAGGAGTCGGGCCATGTAAAGGGAAGCACTGGGCTTCACATACGTGCAGACCTGTGTGTGTCATCCGGCTGAGCAAAGTGTCAGCTCTGAGGCTTCTCTGTGACTTCCCTGGGCCTCCAGGTCTTCACTGGAAAAATGGAAATTACTAACATCTATTCTAGCACATGAAATAACATGTCAAATACCTAAAATATGGAAGACTCAAAAATTGAGTACTTTCTCTCTGAATTTCTCATGTTCCGTAATCCTATCTTTGAAGTCTGTCTCTGTGTCTCTGTGTTTGCAGATTTGAGAAAGTGGAGGAAAGCTGCCCACCTTCTCTCAGTCCCTCTTGCCTGTTTTGGGATATTCCTCTTCCACAGACAAATCAGACTGAGTCCTTGTCAGGCAGTTTGTCAAAACACATTTCCACTTCACTTGGGAAAAGAAATTGATTTTTATTTATGTTAGTCATATACTTCAGCTGATTTTAAAGTGAAATAAAATTCACATTCAATTATGAGCCATGGTTCCCACATATAGGAGTAGGTAGAAATTTCTATTTAAAATCATCTATCTATAATGGTAGAATTACAAATTTAGCTGATATCTGAATATAGCTTTTAAAATAAATATAAAACAGGAGCAAATGAAGATTTTTAAAGCCAGCTATACAGTGACTGGCTAGGGACTGAAAGAGGGTTGTGATAACTGGGTAAGTGGGGCAACTAGCAATCAGCCCAACTTCGAAGGCCCTGGTATGAGTTCCAACCACTCACCTTCTCCACCAGGCCCTGGCCAATTTCTTGGCTCAGGGACAACCTCCTGTCCACACACTCCCCCAGGCTGAGCTCTTTCACTCCTGACACTCTGCTTGTTCCAGGAGGACTCCTGCCTCTCCCAGGAGTCGGTGGGCAATCTGTCAGGGCCTTCAGGAGGCAAGGAGGCTGGTGGCTTGAGATCCAAGAGGAAGCTGTCTTGTAGTGTTTGCTTGGTGGCCTTGCATTTCCCCTTTGGATGCTCTGGGATCCTGTCCTTCTCTCCTGGTCTGGTCTGGCCACTCTCTAGCTTCCTGGTTAGCTGGAGGAGCTGGTCCATGTCTTTGGTGAATTCTAGCAGAGTGCCCTCAGAGACGCTTCGGGCAGAGCCCTCAGAGCCATAACTGGGAGCCTTTTCCAACAGCAGATGCTCCGAGTGGTGCAGAGCTTCCATGCCCACCCTGTGCACTGGCTCAGGTTCCTGGGGATGGCTGCAGGAAACCATGGACAGGCAGAAGTAAGAGTAATCTACCGCGACGTATGTCAGCAGGAAATTGATGGTGACGATGGGAGCCAGAACATTCACCTGACCCACAAGGACAAAAGCTAGGGTCACCAGGCTGGTCAAGCAGATGGCAGCTAGAGGTGTTTTATTTGGCCCTTTCTGCAAACACACAAAAAAACAAAAACAGGATTGTGACATTTCAGAAGAAAATCACATTGTATGATAAAATCACAACTTGAGAGAAGGACTCCACCACTTCTCTTAAATGAAAAACAGAAATAACATGCAAGACTATGAAATTTCAGAAGAAAGTCACATTATGTGATAAAAACACAACTCATAAGGACTCAGCCACTTCTCCCAAGTGATCCTTGGTGTGTTGATAACTGTTCATCTACAAATGTGGGGTAATACAGTGACATCCAGTCCATGGAATTGTGGGATCAGAGCAAACTGCATATAAAATGCCTCACATGACACTGACACACAGCAGGCTGCTAACACAACCTGGATGTTAGTTGTATCAGTAACTATTAATATAAGGCATTAGCCTAGAACTTGGATTTCCCAAGTAGTTCTCCTTTTGTCTCTTTCATTGTGTCTTAACACCAGCTTTGGGGATAAAAAGGATGGAAAGTTGATTCTTTCCAACTGTAGTGGAGAAAATGACTCTAGGGGAGTGGTAGATCCTAGCAGACATGGTAGAATCATGGGTGGCTGAGGTGGAGGAATTCTGACACTAAACATACACAGGCACATGCTCACACACATTTACACACCTCTGTTATTGACAGAGGTGGGTACTGTGACCTTCAGGACAAGAGTGGAAATTATGTGCTAACTCCATACTGTTTCTTACTCCACAGAAGATATTTATCACAGAAACTGACACAGTTTTGGGCCAGAAATAATCACTTCTCAGTCCTCATCTTCCTTGACCTAAGAACTACATTGGACCCAGCTGATGACTCCCTGGTGTTCAAAAGACCTTCTGCACCTTGCTGCTCTTGATTTGCCTTCCTCCTCAGGGACTGCGCCTCCGGCTCTACTGCTGCCCACATCTGTGAAAGCTGCATTTAAAGCAGCCCTGGCTCCATCCTCAGACCCTGCTCTTATCCATCTCCACTCCCTTCCTAGGTAATCTCAGCTAGGCTCATGGCTTCCATACCAGCTTTATGCTCTCAACTCCCAAATTTAAATCTCCAGCCTGAAATGTTTCCTTAAGTCCGGACTTAAATATTCAACTGTCTGCTCAACATTTCCAGGCAATGTCTAATAGGATCTCACACCTAATGTGTCCAGAATCGGACTGCTGATCCTCCAGGCTCCTGCTCCTCAAATCTACTCCTTCTGCAGTCTTTTATCTCCCAAAACAGCAATTTCATCCTGCCAGTTGCCAGTCAAGGAAGACTCTTGCTGCTTCTTCTCATCTTCTCATTTTCCATTAGCAAACATCATAAGAATTTACTATCAGGATATACATAGGATCTAACCACCTCCTTTGCTGACAGCACTTTGGAATGTGAAGGTCAGGAGCAGAAGCCACTTCCAGATCCGCCCTGGGAGCCTCCCCTGTGCGTTCCTCCAGGCGGGCCGGTTACTGAGGACTGTGACTTCAACCTATGAAGCCACAGGATGAAGATGGCAAAGTTATTGTCAGCCTGAGTGTCTGAGGATCAAAACCCCTATGGACCAGAAATACCTTCCCTGGAACTTTAGAGTAAAAATCTTAAAACAAGACAAAATAAGACAAAAAGTAAAATTATACTTTTATTGCTCTTGAAAATTATGGTTTTGATACAGGTATAATTCTTTAGCATATTTTAGCAATAGAACTACTGAGAATAAAGTAAACCCTCAGAAACTGAAAAGAACTAAGGGGTTCTTGGATATACTGAAGGAAATGCTAGTAGTCCAAGCCAGGACTTTGATGAAGGCGGGTTGTAAAGAGACAAATTAGTCAAACATGAACTTCTGTTCACCAAAAGACACCATAAAGAAATGAAAAGACAAGCCATTGAATGGTAAAGATATCTTTTTAACATACACATGTGGTCAAAAGTACATTTACAGTTGTAATGCAAATAATACAAGAATTAATAAATAATAATATAAGAATAAACTCTGTTTCACATACTCAAAAGTGTAAACTATTTTGGCCTATCTTATATAACTGACAAAGGGTCAGACTAAATATACCAAAAGAAATCCTTACAAATTACTTAGAAAAAGAGACAGCCCATTAAAAATGAGCCAAAGAATGCCTATGAAATATATTAAAGATGCCCAATCTCATTATGTAATCAGGAAAGTGCAAATTAAACCCATAGCGAGACACCATTAAACACCCACCAGACTGGCAAAAATTAAGCCTGGCAGTGTTAAGTATTAGCAAGAACATAGAGAACAGAAATGCTTATCCATTGCTGTATAAATTAATACAACTACTTCAGGAAAAGATTTGGTGTTCTCTAGTAAGGGAAGATACACATACCTCAAGGTTAGCAATGGTGAGCATGTAGTCTGGAAGAACTCTACATGTGCACCCACCTGCCAGTACAAGTATTGTAGGCAGTGCACTGCCTACAATAGTCCCAAAGTGGAATGACGCCAATGTCCATCAATAGCAAAATGGATAAAAAGTGTAACAAATGAGGAAATGCTATATAGGGGTGGTAAATAAACAAACTGCTGCTTTGAGCCAAGTGTGGATCAATTCACAAATGTAATGTTGAGTGAAAGAAGCATGCCACACATAACGTTTAAAAACAGACAACATTAAATTAGTTTGCTTAGAGATGTACGTGGAGTAAACCAGGAGCTGGCAAGCTCTGACCCCTTAGCCTGATCTGGCCACTATCTGGCTCTACATGCCCAAGACCTAAGAACCATTTTATATTTTTAAACAGCTGGGAGAAGAAGAATATTTTTGCGACACATGAAAATTACATGAAATAAATATAGTTTATTGGAACATAGGCATACATCCCATTGATATGATCTATGCCAACTTTTAAGCTACAATGACTGGTAGACTTGGGACAGAGACTGTAGGGCCTGAAAAACCGAAAATATTTACGATTTGGCCCTTTTCAGAAAAACTTTGTCAACTCCTGAGCAAATGACAAGAAAGTAAGGAATATTATTATCACAGAAGTCAGGACAGTAGCTTCCACAGTGAGAGGGATGGGGGCCTAACCAGAGAGAGAGGGCCTGTGGAGGGAGGCATCTGGGAGCCGGCACTGTTCTCGGGGTGGGGGAAGTTACAAAGATGTTCACATCATAGTCTTTAAACTGTTCCTATCGCTTTTATAATCTTTTCTGTGTATTAAATAAATCTCAAGATTTTAATAAAGTGTCTTCTCTTCCCCATAAAATAGGTGCTAATGTAATTTAATTATATGTAAAGAAGCTTTGGAAAAACAAGGTTTTAAAGTTAAAAAGCAACTAACCAACTAGAGAAAACATTTGTAATACATATTACAAAAATTAATTAATCTCCCTAACAAAGAAAGGCTTCTAGCCTTTGAGAAGAAAACGAAAAACAATAGCAGGAAAAAAATATACAAATGACTCTTTGAGGAAAAGCTGTTCAACCTCAATCATCATAAAAGTAATACAGCCCTGGCTGGTATGGCTCAGTGGAAGGAGTGCTGGCCTGTGAATTGTGTGTCACCAGTTCAGAGTTCAGTTCCCTGTCAGGGCACATGCCTGGGTTGCAGGCCAGATCCCCAGTTGGGGGGTGTGTGAGAGGCAACCACACATTGATGTTTATCTCTCTGTCTTTCTCTTTCCCTTCCCCTAGCTCTAAAAATAAATAAATAAAATCCTTTTAAAAAATGATACAAATCCTATGGAATGTGTTTTGGCAATATCTATTAAAATTTTTTTAATGCATTTACCCTTCGACCCAGCAAACTCACTCATAGAAACGTATTCTATAGCTATATCGGCACATACACAAAATTATACACACACTTTCATGCATACACACAGATTATGCTTTGTAGCTCTGTTTACTGGAAGCAACACAGGCATCAATTCATAGAGGAGGGAACCGGTCAAATAAATTATATCCACGTGATTAAAAAAATGAATGAGGCCCTGGCTGGTGGCTCAGTGGATAAGGTTCTGGCATGCGAACCCAAAGGTGGCTGGTTCAATTCCCCAGCCAGGGCACATAACCAGGTTCCAAACCAGGTCTCCAGCCAGGTCTGTAGCTGGAGGCAGGTGAAAGGCAACCATACATTGATGTCTCTCTCCCTCTCTGCCTTTCTCCCTTCCCCTCTCTCTAAAAATAATAAATGAAATCTTAAAAAAAAAAACAGAAATGAATGAGGACATTCTGTCTATATTCATATGAAAAGATAGATTTCTAAACTGTATTAAATGAATAAAAGCAAAATATATAACAATATATGTAAAACTCTGTCTTTGTATAAAAATAGAGGTAAGAAGGATTCATTAAAAACAGCTATGGGCCCTGGCTGGTAGCACAGTGGTTAAGGCACCGGCCTGCAAACCCAAAGGTCGCAGGTTCGATTCCCCAGCCAGGGCACATAACCAGGTTGCAAACCAGGTCTCCAGTCAGGTCTGTGGCTGGAGGCAGGTGAAATGCAACCATACATTGATGTCTCTCTCCCTCTCTCCCTCTCTCCCTTCCCCTCTTTCTAAAAATAATGAAATAAAATCTTTAAAAAAAAACAGCTATGAATAGGGCATAGGCATAGTTAGGGAAAGAAAGAAAAAGATTCATGATAGGAGAAAAAATTCTCAGTGTATAACATGCTTAGTTTTAAACTCTGTGCATGTATTACCTAATCAAAATAAATAAAATTAAAATTAAATAAAAAGCATAGACCACATGGAAGGGACAGAGATGATAGTCATTGCTTCTACCCAGCCTGTGTTGACTGATGGCTAATGTGTGGAGGAAGGTAAAGGGAAGAATCAAGGATGACTTGCCATCATGTGGCCCTAACCAGGAAGGGGGTCAGGATGGGAGGGGGGTTGGGGAGGCCTTTGTGGTGTTCCAGCAAGACAGAAAGGAACTATGGCTTGAAAACCACATTACTGGAGAGTCAGGTTCTTGCTGTTTATCTCTTGTCATCCCTCAATTTTAGGAATGTCTCATTTGATCATTCTGCGGCTCAACCAAGCTGTATTGTGTCAGTTAAGGTTTGGGCTACGGTGGTGATTAACAGGGAGCCCAGAGGCCAGAGGTGTGGGACATGATCAGAAAGCAACCCCAAACAGGTGACCTTGAGGACAGAATTGGGGCCACAAGGACTGGTGCCCCTCCTTACCAAAGACACTGAATTTACTATTAAAGGAGGTGTTACTCCCTTCCTCTCTGTGCAGTGTCCAAGAGGTTTCTATGACAGCTAGCTAACCTGATGCCAGGGACCCTGGTTGGCTATGACATGGACAGACTCTTTGCCTGACTGGTCCCTGCTGAAGGCAGTCAGCAGACAGAGGTAAGAGAAAAGCATTTTTGGTTCTCCCTACCCTGAAGAACTTGACCAGTGCTCTAATCAGAAAGCTTTAAGCAATGTATTCACCAATAATCAGATTTGTGGCAAAATGGACATTTGTAAAAAAAAAAAAAAAAAAAAAAAAGGTTACTTACCCCTTGACCCAGGCAGGCCAGTGCGGGAATCACTTTCTCTTGGGCAATGCACTGCAGGATCCGCGGGGCTCCGTAAAGGCCTCCCATGCAGGAGGCCAGGGACGAGATGTATAAACCCAAGAGGAACAGGAAGCCCACCAGGGACACCTAAGTGAGGAAGCAGTTCCATTACTCAGTGCCAGACCCTATTTCCATCCCTTTCTGCCCCCTTAGGTACCCATCTACCTACATCCCATCTAATCCTAAATCCTGTAGGTTCAACATCTAGGACATATTACCAATATCAGCCCCACCATTTCGCTGGCACTACCACCATTTCAGCTGGGGGTTGCCACCACATCTTATCTGGACTACACAGAGGTTCTCAAACAGTGTGAACCTCATCTGAAGGGCCTGAGAAAACTGATTCTGGGTACCACTTCCAAGTTGCTCACTCAGTAGGTCTGGGGTAGGGCCCAGGAGTTTGGATTTCCAACAGATTCCAGGCACTGCTGGTGCTGAGGGTCTGGGGAGTATGCTTTGAGAATCACTGGCCTTCTGCCCCTACACGGTGCCCGCACTGAATCACCCCCAATCCTCTGCCACAGTCAGTGACCTCTCTAAACTCAAAACTGATGAGTAATTCCCCTGCTGGAAAAATGCCAAGGCTCCCTAACGCCCTGACATATGCGGCCCTTCTTGGTCTGTGACCTCCCTAGCCTTCTACCCTGAACACTCAGAGTCTTTGTCAGCCCCTGCCTGCTGGAGCCCTCTACCCACACCTGTAATCTACTCGTTGTCTGTTAAACTCCCAACTGTGCTTCAGAGTCATCACAAACCTCTCCTCCTCCATGCAGCCATCCCCAGCCCCTCACAACAGCAGTTGCTCCTCGGGCCCTACAGTGCCTCATCGTGAGACTGGGGGCACCTAGTACGCTGTCTCCTCTACCAGCTTTATTTCTCATTGACCCTGGTATACTTGGTGCCAACAAGGAACTATCAATGCTGAACGAATGAATGAATAAATGAATGAGCTCCATGATTCATATGGCCCACAAGGCACCAACAGATAGAATGAACAAAAGCATAGTTGTTCTGCCTGGTGTCAGCTTGCAAAAGATGAGTGTTGCCACCATGCAGCTGTGCCCCACACTGTCTGTCCTGAGGCTACTTCACCCTCCTGACCTGGGCCCACAGGGACGTCTTCCTGTTTATCTTGATTAATCAAGATGCCCTTCTCCATTCTACTTTACCTTAGGCACCTGTTTATTCCAAGTGCTCAATAGGCTCAACAATGAAGATGGGTTATATTTAATTTTCATAAAGACTCAACTGATCCCATATTATTAACTTTCTTGCTTACAATGTACCACATCAATGACATCAGACTACATGGAACACTAGCCCCTGGTTAGACCTCTTTCCTGGTTCATAAACTATCACCTGCATCAGCTATGATTCTTGATGGAAAATACTGTTTTAAAGAATATAGCGCCGGCCTGCGAACCCAGGGGTCGCAGGTTCGATTCCCCAGCCAGGGCACATAACCAGGTTGCAAACCAGATCTTCAGTCAGGTCTGTGGCTGGAGGCAGGTGAAACGCATACATTGATGTCTCTTTCCCTCTTTCTAAAAATAATGAAATAAAATCTAAAAAAAAAAAAAGAATATAGTTGTAGGACACTGGAGGTTCACAGAATCACCAGGAAGCTGAAAGACCAGGCTTAGGCCCCAAGCCTGGCAGTGCACCGGGCTCTGGAACAAGAGAACAGCTTAGCTAGGATGCTACCAGGACTCGGGTGCCCTGTGGATGAATTCTCACCATGCCTTTGCATTTGCCTCAATCATTAATTTGAAGCACAAAAGGATGGACAAGAGGGGGTCTAGTCATTTGGGCTTCTCTAATATTAAATGGAGTTTACTCCCTTGAAGATTCACACATAAGCGGACTAACTTTCAAATGGTCCGTGAGGCCAGAAGTTTGATGAATATCATTAAGGCCGACTCAGAATGGATTACTTTTCCCTAAATGTATGACCTCATCTTATCCCCAATGAGTCTTCCTTGTTTCTTCAATGTCACAGGTTTCTTGTGTTTGTCCCACCACCAAACCTTCACTTACTATTTTATTATTAGAAGAAATTAATGTCATCACATTTTTTGTGTGTGTACTGATGGCACTTTGTTATTTTCTACCCTGGTGTAGTTTGTTATATCCCCATGGCATACTCATAATTATTATGCTCATGGCTTATCTTGCATCATGAGCTCTTCAGGGGCAGATCTGCGTCCCATGCATCTGGCCCTATCCCTGCCGAACCTAACAGAGTCTGGCAAACAGGGCCAGTAAGTGCCAGCTGAATTCATGAAGCCTCACAGTTTCACCGTGATTCATGCCCTGGATGTCCTTACACAATTGTTCAGTGAACTGGGTCCATGATCAATCCTTGATCCACTCAGAGATGCGACCATTCATCTGTAACCTTTGTTTCTGTCTGCTCCCAAATGCATCCTATGCTAATTTTAAAAATACATAGATTATGTGGTAAAACTTGATCAGAAGCACTTTGAGAATCTCAGTCCTTCTCTAGATAAGAATCACCCCAGAGATTCTGCTTTAATCAGTATGGAGGGGGACACAGACATCACTGGCTTTGCCAAAGCCTTTCAGGGAATTTCAACGTGAGGCCAGGGGGAGAATCACTGGGGAGAACCATTGTATTATTCTGCATCCTCCCCTCGTAGAACTCTCCAGACCAGCCAGCCATGTTATATCCTTGCAGAAATTCCACTGCTTCCTCCCCCAAAAGTTAAATATATTCATATTTTAAATATATATTTTTTCTATATAGAGCCTATTTATTTACCCAGAGTGGAAATGAGACTGCCCTTCTGTTCTGGAGGGTGCCGGTGGGGCTGGGCTGGGTGGTGGGTACTAGAGAGCTGGCTGAGCTCACTCACCGGCCACAAGCCCTGCCCTACCCTGTCTTCCCACGCACACCTGTGACCATGTGACACCATGACTGTCACAACCAAGAATGCTTCGAGTTTACTGTGGGATACCCCACTTTTAATAAATATGTTTTGGGGGTACTTTTATTACTTAGTCTGTTCTTACTCTGCTACTTAGCAAGCCCCAGGCTCCTAAAGGACCTGATCTTTTTGATGCATAAAAATAGTTATTTTCCTGGACTATGTACAAGTTTATTCTGAAACCATCATTTGATCTATTTAACTTTATCCCTACTAACTATAACTGCTTTTCATACAATTCCTTTTTGTGTAACTGAATAACATTGGAATTGGCTTTTTAGCTTTTCCTAGTCAGTTAAATATGGTGGATTCATATTTAAAAATGTGTCCCCTCCCAATGTGTTTTATCTGTAAGGGCATCCCCATACAGGGTGTGTAAGGGAATCAAAATTTAATAAGCACCTATCTGTACCAGATATTGTGCTTTGTACAGAGATTACCTCAGAGCTGCCACCCACATGGGTACTCAAGTTTTCTTAGAAAGCATAACATTACTGAGCCTGACACCTGAGAGCCAGGATAAAGTTCCTGTGGAGCAGGAAAGAAAGTTAGAGAAATCGTGGACCAGGAAGCCAAATAATTAGAATTACAGCAGAGAAACTGCTGGAAACCCAGAAAGAAACAGATGAACTGAGCAGCTGCAGGCCAGTGGAAAGGAATCCAGCACAGCCAGCAGCACTGAAGGTAACTGTTCAGATGGAATGCACCCAAGAAAAAGACAAGTGCATGGAGGAGCGTGGTGAGAACCAGTGCCCAGGGCCCAGGCTGTGCCCAGAGGTGAGACACTCTGGCACACAGAGGGACTGAAGAGGCCTGGCTTCCTCCAGGTGCAGGAAAGCTCCAAGATGGACCAGCTCACAACCAAGGCCACAGCTAGGATGTGAAGCCAAGATGAACAGTTCATTGAAATGCATCATGATCGTAGGTAGCTTGTATGGAGTGACGATGTAAGACTGGGCACGTACACCTTCCAACCTCTATACACTGCACCTTCCTATTCTCCAGGACTGAGTAAAATTGTTTGTGGCCCAACATGCTGACTGAATATAGTACCTGCTATCACAGCTTAGTCAGTCCCTAGGAGGGACACCAGAGAGTAGGAAAGGAGAAAAGCCATGACTCCAGGCTTCAGGGAGAAACCCTGTGTGGTTCTGGGCACACCAGGGCGCTGCTCGTTTGGAGCTGCCTGCTTGGTCACTGTCACACCAGCCTTTCTACTCCTGGGAACCAAGAATAGGATCTTTCCTTTCTTCGTGGGCTTTACGGCTCCTGTTACAGGAAGCGGCCTCACATCCTCTCCGAAAACTAACTCTCCACTTCTCATGGCGGTGTGTGCGCGTAATGACATCCCCACATATTATGGCCAGCTCGGTTTGGGATGTGCCTCCAACCGGCCCAGTCCCTGCCCACCTGTTTCACTATCTGGGACAGGTGACATTCCCAACAAGCCGCTACTCCCACCGTGGATGTTTCCAGTATTAGCGATGGAATTTCCGCCCACAGAGGCTCCCCCATGCTGTCCATGAACATGTTTTCACTCTTTTGCTTTCCCGATCTTCCTTAAATTCAGGCTGTCTGCCTACCCACCCCCATTCTTAGCGTCCCTGCAGAGCAGGGAAAGGAGGGAAGAGAGAAATCCCAGCCCAGCGGGTAATTCGCCCCATTCCATCCAGATCAAAGTTTCAGGGTTTGAAAGGCTCTCCGGGCGGGAATCCGCCCGAAAGGAACCGGCCTAGAAGCAGGGGGCACTGGCACCGCAGACGCCGCCGGCGGTCCCGGGTCGGAGGACCTGCTGTTCGCAGAGCCCTTATTTCTTCTAACGCAGCCACGCTTTTCATTCCACCGTCAGAGACAAGGCCGCCGGGAGATGAAAACCCAAGAGAAAGGCGCACAGAAGCATAAATGAGGGCACAGATTCCTTCCCTGAGAGCAAAGCTTGCTCGTTGGGGGTCAAAGACCTTGCTTGGGCCCTGGAAGGTGGGCGGATGGCGCTCTCACTACAGAAACTGCCGCCGCTTTCAAAGCCCGCCTCCAAGGTAAGGTCACAACCCTGAAAACAAATACTGCTTTTCCATCAGCGTCTCTACGCTGTACAAAGAAGGCTGTGCTAGTGTGAAAACCAAGCCCAAATGTAGCTCTGAAAAGTTAGCTCGAGTTTCCAGCCCTGAGATTGCCCAAGCAGTGCCCGGCCTGCTGTATATCCTCAGCAAGGCCTCCCCAAGAGAAAAGGGTAATTTCTCCTCAAGGGTAAGCAGTGATACGCAGGAGTTAACTAAGAAAATCTCCCTCACCTGCTTACTGTATTCCTCTGTAAAATGACAGAAATCTCAGGGTCCACTTTCCCGCTAGGAATTTAAGGGAAGGTAGCAGTTTGGGGGGATTTCCAGAAAAATGTCAAGCAATCTTATTCTCTTGGGCTCCAGAGATGCCAAATGAGTATCCTTGACCATCACATAACCTCCAGCCTGCTCAGGGGTGGCTGTGGAATGTTAGGAATTTGCTAATCTTTTCAGGGCAAGAGGTTCAGCTTGAAACAAAGATGTTACAGCCAAGTCTACCTGCTCCCTCGCCTCCCACCCTGGAAAGCCAGAGGCTGAGGCCTCCCTCTTGCTGGGTCTCCTCCATCTCCCTCCACCTGCCGCCTCCAGATGTCCATCAGCCTCCTCTTTCTTACCTGCTTCTTGTGAGATTATTGGCAAAAATAAAGGGCTGGTTGAGCTGTGGATTTCAGATAAACAGAATCTGTTTTTGTCCTGATTTTTCTCCCCCACCATTTATGGGTGCATGTGCCTTTCCAGGTATCATTACCTGTTTCTAGGCTTCCATTAGAAGAGTCTATACCTTTTCTGTGTTTTTGCCCCCTATCCTTCTGTCCTGCACCCGAGAATATGTACATGGATTCCCAGGCAGGACTGCAAGGGGCAGGCTGCCATGTGTTGGTGGAAACAAATAAATGACCCGGTACTTGGAGCCCTTCAGTTTGTATGGAACTCACCCACCTTTTCAGCAATCAGGAAGTCGTAGCGAAGGGCTTCTCGCGTGCAGATGGCACCAAGCAGGAAGACAAAGACAATGTACAGAAACCACCTGCAAAACACCCAGAGCAGAGCTGCCCTCGCCTCGGCCAACCCCATCCCAGCCCACCCTATGTGGTCTTCAGGTTCCCACGGGGACTGGACTCAAAGGAAAACAGAAAGGCTGGTTGCAGAGACCCCCTGGTTCATCTGGGCCGGGGGGGGGGGGGTGGGGGGTGGTGGTGCAGACCTTCATACTCTTTCTTCTTACATTTTTCTTAGCAAACAGAAAGTATCGTTGTTTTATCTCTTTTTTACAGTAAAGAAGAAAAACATACAGAGGGGGAGGCACAGCTGGTCTCTAGGCTGCCAGGACTCAGGCCAGAGTTGAGGGGCAGCCCCCACCCCTCCATTCACAAGACGAACAAGTTGATGATCATTCAGGCCTCAGAAGTCCTGCTGTTCCTTGGCTGACAGATAACAGTCAAGCCGAGGAAGTGTAAAAAGGCCTGCAGTGACCTGGCTCCACCCCCAGGTGTCCTGTGACCTGGAACAAGTCCAGTCACCCTTGTGACCTCATTCCCATCTGGGCAGAGAGAAGATGGGCCAAAGGTTCCTCTGGGGCCTCCCAGCTATGCCCAAGAGCAAGATAGTGTTCTTTCTTTTCTTTCCTCCCCAAATCCCAAGTCTTATTTTGGCTTCATTTTCTTCCCAATAGGATGGTTGCCCTATTTAGCATAAAGTAGACTGGTGCTGTGCGCCTAGCTAAAAGCAACAGTCAACTAGAAGCCAATTCAGCATTTGCAAAATACATGTTAATCTTTATAAATGTCACAGTTGAAATAATGCAGGTACTTCTAACTTTTTAAGTCGTTGTCATGTTTGTGACCTCAGTGCTTTTTACATCCCCCAGTGACAGCAGAGAAGCTTTTTCTCAGGGTACAACAAGAAAATCAGAAGATTCTAGAAGGTCAGAAACAGACCCAAGGCCACCCGACCTGGTTGTGTGAGTAGCACAGTGTGACCTAAGACCCAGGACAGCCTCGGGGCGGTGCAGGCAGGCTAGCTAGGGGAAGAAGGACCTATCTCTAAGTTCCTACTCTGTGCCTTTACACACAGTATCTCCTCCACAATCTATTGGGGCCCACATACTTTCATTGTACACATTTTACAGAAAAGCAAAAGGAGGCTCAGAGAACTCAGTAAATGGTCCAAAGTCATGCAGACATGCCGCGGCATGGCTGAAGCGCACATCTGAATCTGACTGCAAACCATTCCTCTTTATGATCCTTCTAATGGTCCTGGAAACCCAATAGTTAAAAAACAAAAACAAAAATAAAAAAACCCAAGTTCAAAATGTGGGTGGGGAGGGGGAGAGGCCTGAAGCTGAGGAGAAAGGAAATTCTTCTCCGGATCTGTGTTAGTGGCACTAGGCCCTTCATTCCCAGGCAGGGGGTCTGAAAGGGCCTTCTCTGAACCCACCAGACTTGAATTTTCCAGCCTGATGAATATTAAAGGGAAGGTTGGAATAGAAATAGATTGGTCCCAGTCAGGCACCCTCAGAACAAAGGAGGCAATCCCCTCCCTCTTTAGCCTGGAGTTTTCTCTTCCTCTCCAGCTGATTGCCACTGAGGGCGACTCACGAGATGCCAACAGCTGCGAGGGAGCCCAGGGGGATGCTGGCAGTGGGCTCCCTGAGATCGCCCCCCATGTTGAAGCCGGCCATGACTCCTGAAAGACAACCAGGTGGCAGAGGGGTGAGCAGAGTGATCGGTGAATCACCTTGCCCCTTTGGGATCCCTTCCTGCTGGGGGTGTCCCCTCCTGGAGGCCCTCCCTTGGCAAGCCCTCCCATCTGCTGCTATGTAAATCCCGCTTCACAATCTCCCCTAGCAACTGGGAGGCATCCACGGGCGTGAAAAGGACTGTTGTATGCTGGGCAATGCTGAGGAAAGCCCTACTCACTACAAAAGCATCTTACGGCTCCTGCAAAGTGATGAGGGTGAGGCAGGCATCTGACAAGCTGCACAAAGGTTGCAAGGCCAAATACTGTGCTGCCTGCCACTGATCAACACCCTGGAGAGACTTGGCCTCAGTACACAACCCCCTGTTCAGCAGAGTCCCTTGCCTCTGCTGCCCACCAGCTACACTGGGGTTCAGGTGTCTGGGGGCAAGTCCTACCCAATAGTCAGAGCCAGAGACCACGTTTAAACCTCCTGAACTGCCAAAAGGCTCTAAACAAACTCCAAAGAACATCCATGATGCTACCAACACTGAGTCACATCATCAACACTATTTCCAAATTAAAAAGCAATTAGGGGTGAAGGGGGAGGTAGCACAGTGTGTGATGGTGGAGTAGGGGAAATGGCTTGCCTCTGTCCATATAGGGGTAATCTCCAGGCAGCACGTTCTGAACATCAGATGCAAATGCTCTAGCAGCCTGGTCAGAAAAGCCTCTCAGAGGGAGGGTGCATCTGCAATGTGGCCTTGAAGGAAGACTTGCAAAGGCCTAGGGGAAGAAAGGTTCTAACCCCATTATTATGAGCTGAATGCTTGGCATGCATCTTTATCTTGTTTAATCCTCACAACAATCATATCAGAAAGGTAGAACTATTTCCCCTATTTTGTAGAAAAGGAAACTTGTGCTCAAAGAGGTTAATTAAAATAGCCTAAGGTCACACGTTTACTAAGTGGCAAAAGCCATGATTCAGCCCTGTCTGTCTGGCTTCAAAAATTATGCTCACAGTGTCCTGCAGTAATTCTTACAGAAGCTCAGGAGAAGTGGTATGGAGCAAAAGCTTGGGGCCAGAAATTTAAAAGGGGGCTATTTCAAAGAATACCCTAAATGCTGGACCCAGCAATTCTACTATATCCTAAGTAAATAGTCAAGAATATGAGTCAAAAGTTAGCCAAAAACATCTATAAATGCTTTTTTATAATAGTGAAAATTAGAAATAATCTAATATCCAAAAATGGCAGATTAGCTAAATCAGGGATGATATATCTTTCAATAAATACCATGTCTCTAGTATTTTCAAGAATATATTGTGATATAGAAAGATATTTAAAAGCTATGTTTTGGTTTCAGAGGCATATAGACGAATAGCAAAAAGGAAATAGAAAATGTTTTAAGACATTGACAGTGTTATTTCTGGGTGATGAAAACATATATTTTTCATTTTATTACTTATCTATATTTTCTCAGTTTTCTACAGTAATCATTTTGAAATAAGGGAAAATAACTTAAAAAGTATATTTTATTGATTATGCTATTACAGTTGTCCTATTTTTTTTCCCCTTTTTTAGCCCCCTTCCAGCCAGTACCCTCCTCCCTTCAGCAACTCCCACCCGAGTTCATGTCCATGGGTTGTGCTGCTACAAGTTCTTTGTCTTCTCCATTTCCTTTACTATTCTTTTTTTTTTTTTTTTTTTAAGATTTTATTTATTATTTCCAGAGAGAGAAAGAGGAAGGGAGAGAGGGGAGAAACATCAATGTATGGTTGCCCTTCACCTGCCTCCAGCCACAGACAAGGCTGGAGACCTGGCTTGCAACCTGGTTATGTACCCTGGCTGGGGAATCAAACCAGCGATCTTTGGGTTCACAGGCTGGCACCTTATCCATTGTGCTACCAGCCAGGGTTTCCTTTACTATTCTTTTTTTTTTTTTTTCCTTTACTATTTTTAACATTCTATTTTATAGCCACCAATTGTGCTTCTTAACCCCTGTACCTTTTCTCCCATTCTCCCCCTTCCTGCTGATACCCATCTATGTGATATCCATATATATTGGTTCTGTTCCTGTTCTAATTGTTTGCTTAGTTTGTTTTTATTTTTCAGATTCAGTTGTTGATAGTTCTGAGTTTGTTGTCATTTTACTATCCATGCTTTTGACCTTCTTTTTCTTAAACAAGTCCCTTAAGCATTTCATATAATAAGGGCTTGGTGATGAACTCCTTTAGCTTTGCCTTGTCTAGGAAGCACTTTATCTGCCCTTCCACTCTAATTGATAGCGTTGCTGGCTAGATTCATCCTGGCTATATGTCCTTGCTTTTCATCACTTTGAATATTTCCTGACAGTAAAATTTCTTTTGAGCAATCAGCTGATAATCTTAAGGAAACTCCTTTGCAAGTAACTGTTCTTTTCTCATGCTGCTTTTAAGATTCTCTCTTTATCTTTAAGCTTTGGCATTTCAATTGTGATATGTCTTGCTGTGGTCCTCTTTGGGTCCAACTTGTTGGGGACTCTTCGTGCTTCCTGGACTTGTATGTCTACTTCCTTCACTAAATTAAGGTAGCTTTCATTCATTATTTTTTCAAATAAGTTTTCAATTTCTTGCTCTTCCTCTCTCCTTCTGGCATCCCTATGATTCGGATGCTGGCACTTTTGGAGATGTCTCAGAGTTGTCTTATTCTCTCCATGTTTTTTTGAATTCTTATTTCTTCATTCTGTACTGGTTGACTATTTATTTCTTCCTTATGTTCCAATTCATTGATTTGAACCCTAGCTTCCTTCCCTTCACTATTGTTCCATGTGGATTTTTCTTTATTTCACTTAGTGTAGCCTTCATTTCTTTCCTTGTGCATTTGTGGTACTCAGTCACTTCTCTGAGCATCCTTATCACCAGTGTTTTGAACTCTTCATCTAATAGGTTGGCAATCTGCTTTTTGCTTAGTTCTCCCTCTGGAGCCTTGACCTGCTCCCTCTTTTGGACTACACTTCTTTGTCCCCTCAATTTGACAGCCTCCCTGTTTGCATCAGTATATTAGATAGAACACTGCCCCTGTTACATTTTAAGGGGTGTAGCCTTAGGCATTTGTCAGACAACCTGTTCCACAGTTTTGTGGTACTGTCTGTGGGGGAGGGGTCAAAGAGGGAACAATGCCGCTTGCTTGGCACTTTCCTTTTTCCAGGCACTTCTCCTGCTTCCTATATGCAACTGGGACCCTTCACCATGGTTCTCAGAGTGAGTGGATTTTCGTATGTTCTAGAACCACTGGAGCCCTCTAAATGGACTCTCCTGAAAGATGGGCAGTTTCTTCTGCTGCCCCAACTCCTACTGGTTTTCACAACCAGAAGCTATGAGGCTTTATTTTCCCCAGTGCTGGAACTGTGAGCTGCGTGGTCAGGCCTGGGGCTGTGATTGCTCACCAGGTGTCCCTCCCAGCTTTTATCTGCCAAATGCAAATGAGGGATCACTCGTTCTGCCAACTGCATAAACTGCCTTGCCTCCACACCAAGTCTTCTCCATTCCAGCTCCCAGCTCTGCCCCCAACCATCTGAATGAATATTTATTCTTTAAATTTTTGGTGGTCATACTTCCATACAGTTTGATTTTCTCGCATTTCTGGTTGGTTTTTGTTTTGATGTTGTTATCCTTTGTATGGTTGTGTGAGGAGGTGAAGCATATCTACCTATGCCTCCACATTGGCTGGAATTCTGAAAAATAATTTCTAAAGAGATTTTTGTTTAAAATGGCTTGTTAGACACATTTACTTTCCTCTGGTTTCCCTCCAGCCCAGCATTCTATTAAAAGGGCAGTAGCCCTGGCTGATGGCTCAGTGGATAGGCACCAGCCTGTGAACCCAAAGGTCACTGGTTCGATTCCCAGCCAGGGCACATAACCAGGTTGCAAGCCAGGCCTCCAGCCAGGTCTGTAGCTGGAGACAGGTGAAAGGCAACCATACATTGATGTTTCTCTCCCTTTCTTCCTCCCTCCCTGCCCTTCTCTCCAAAAATAATAAATAAAATCTTTTTTAAAATAAAAATAAAAAATAAAGAGGCAATAAAGGGGAAAAATGAATACATGCCTAGAAACAAACAGGATTGGGAGGGGAAATCTTAAGCAGACAAAAGGTTTCCAAAAATGTCTGGAACACAGACAATGCAGATAATAAAATGATAGAGAGAGAAAGGGAAGGAACAAAAAACATTGGAATGCTTCTCTAGAGGATTTGAATACACTGCCTGAGGAAAGCCAGGGCTGCTAGTGTGGATGTTTGCACCCCAAATGAAGCCCTCCTCACACCAACCATTCTCACAAATGGGCTGCTGTCTACTTTTCCATGAGGAGGGAGCCCCTTCAGGAAAACAGACCTACACGCACTACAGCAGAGAATCCATGCCAGCAACCAAAGACTGCCAGCTGTATGATAAAAACCAGGAGCAAACACACAAATACACACATGATAAAAATAGAACAATCTGGGCCAGAAGAAACATGAGAAGCAAGACACAGAAGAAAATTTTGAAGGAAACACCAACCAGTAGCTCCAGACATATCCAAGAAGAATAGTCTATCTATAAAGTTGCTATGCAAAACAAAAAAAAATAATCCAAGAGTGAGAAAAAACCTTTTGAAAATTAAAAACATGATCACTAAAATTAAAAATGTGATAAAGACCTAAAAGATGAAGTTAAATAAATTTACCAAAAAAAAAGGGGGTAGAAAATTTGAGTAAAGAATATAATAGAAGAGAACTCTTAGGGTTATAACATCCAACTAACAGGAGATCCAGAAAGAGCAAACAGAGAAAACAAACTAATAAAATAACCAGATAAATAATAGAAATGAGCTCTGGCTGGTGGCACAGTGGATAAGGTGCCGTCCTGCAAACCCAAAGGTTGCTGGTTCGATTCCCAGCTAGGGGACATAACCGGCTGCAAACCAGGTCTCCAGACAGGTCCTTAGCTGGAGGCAGGTGAAAGGCAACCATGCATTGATGTCTTCCTCCCTCTCTGCCTCTCTCCCTTCCCTCTCTCTAAAAATAATAAATAAAATCTTTTAAACAAATAATAGAAATGGATGTCTTCAAACAGAAGAAGACATAAGTCTTCAGGTTGATATAACCCATAAAGTAGACAACACAAAGAACCAAACCAAAACTAAACAAAACCTCCATATCTAAATGCATCAGGAGACATTCTAAATATTTTTCAAAGATAAAAACCAAACACAAAGGAACATAAATTAGAGTGGGATCTGACTTCTCATCAACAACTCTGAATGCTAGAAAACAACGGAACACTGGTTTAAAAATTCTGAGGAAAATCTATTTTGAAACTAGAAATATAGCCAGATTACCAATCAAGTGAAAGTAAAGTTAAGCAAACAAGGGCTAATAAAAGTTACCTCCACTTCTGAGGAAGATACTAAATAAAGCATGTACTCCAACAAAATGAGGATATAAACCATAAAGGAGGAAAACATGAGATTCAGAAAACAGTGGTGATAACTCAGGAATGGAGCAAAGCCTCAGGGTAAATTTGTTAGGTAGATAAGGAAAAGGCTAGAAAATATTTATGTATACAGTTGCAATACAGTTTAAGTTAATGCTATCTTCTATATCTTGTCATTCTAAAAGGGGGTTTCTGAGTGTTTGCTAAGAAGAGTAAAGAAATTTCCAAAAATATTGAGCTCTTTGTCTTTTAAAATACAAAGACTGTGGACTTGTAAGCTTAAGACAAAAGATTTTTAAATAGATTTGAGTGTGTGTGTGTGTGTGTGAGTGTAAAACGGTGTTTGTTCACTTTAATTTATAAACTACAGTTTTCATAGGATTCTGTCCACTCACCTGCTAATAACCAACTTGTTATGGTTTCCCTGATACTGGTCTAAAACACAAATATTAAAGGATTATGTAGATTCCCTAAAAATTGAGTATTCCCTTGAGATAACTAAAGCATTCCTTGTAAAAATATTTTACACATAAAATAAATATGACCCTAATACGTTAATCTTAAAACACAACACAGAATCTCAATTTCCCACACCAGCAATAAAAAGTGAAGGGATACAGCCTAGAATTGATAAAATAGCAGAAATTTAAGCACATTATTTAAAGTTATAAATGTAACCAAAAAGAACTAAAAATTAAAATATAACTCTGATAGTTTTGTTTTTTTTTTAACAAAAAAGAAAACAAAAATAAAATATAAAATATAACTCCCCCAAATTGGAAAGTGGATGGAGGAACACATAAGTAAGCTAAACTCTTTTTTATTTCTTAGCATGGAGTCAATAGATTATATATATGTGACTTTGATTTGAGTCAAGGTATAGGTATAAGCATATGTCTTTGTGACCCACAGTTGACTTTCAAAGTAGTAACATGATTCTAAGTGACTGTCCTTATGGGGGTGGTCTTGGAGTGGTGAGGGGTTCAGAGGAGGCTTGCTATATATCATAAGCAACTCTGTATTGTTTTTAATTTTAATCATGTGCAAGACTTATTTGGATAAAAAAAAGACATGCCCAGGACCTGCCTTACTGTGACCACTGACTCTGGGACCAGGTCCGCTTTCTGAGGCTTTGCTCAAGGGTTGGAACTATCTGGTGCCTGGCCAAATCTCCATGTTCACCTGACCGCTGGACCCCACTAACTTCATCACTACCCCTTGCTGGGCCTCCCCAGGGCTGACCCCCTGCCAGCGTTCCCAGCTGCTTGCCCAAGTCACTTCCTGCCACAACAGCCTCTGTCCCCAAACCCTGGCGATTTGGTCAGATTACCTACTGCTATGTATTCTTGGCTGTTTTAGGGTCTCCTACAGTTTGTCATGTCATTTTGTGCTGCTTCCTTCAGATCTATGAAATAAATAAAAAAGTAAATAAATGCAGATCTACGGAAACTCCACTGCCAAAGTGTGTGATTTTGTCTAGGAAAATGATTGATGAATCCTAATTGCTTTCTGCTTCCAAACAGGTTCTGTATTCGTAATAACAGCCTCGTCTTCTCTGCCATAATCCCTTCCACTTGTAATATGCTAACTTCATTGTCCATCTCTAAAACGATAAGTGTAGCACAGTGCTCCCCAAAATAAAATACTTTGTTCATTATTAGTGTTCCATGGCACACGGTTTGGAAAACACTAAGTGTTCATTTTATGATTACTATTTGATCTTTACACTTTTCTCGGCAGGGCTCCTAAAATTGTTTAAAATGGCCATCTAGAATCAATGATTCTTAAAGCTGAAGGGTATTACAAAGATCGTACTCTCCAACCTTTTATTTCCTCAGATAAGAAAACTGAGACCCAAAAGGAGAAGCAATTTTCCTGGGGGGTTAGCTAAGTTCTGGCAGAGCCAGCCCTGACCTATAAGTTTCCTGGTTGCAAGTTGGGTTCTTTCCACCACATCATATAGTCTCTCTATTTCATTCTAACACCATGCTGAGCTTGGACTTTATTTTTCAAAACAGGGTTAAATGCATGATTAATTTGGGGTTACCTCTCCCACAAGAAGGACAAACGTATGTTATAATCTGCATGACACATTGGTTTTCCCACAGGTGTCTGTCATTAGTTCTGAGCATTCTCTGTGCCTGGGGCTGGGTGTTTTCCCTCTTCGCAGGGCAACACTGACAGCTCCTGGAAGCAGTTCATGCTGTACCCCAACCACAGTTCTCCCTGTACCAGGGTGACCGTGGGCTCCACACACTGTCACCATGTGACTTAGGTAACAACTCCCTTCATACGGTTTAAGCCTTCTGACTTGGTCTTCCAACCTAGTCCTATGGCCTTTTAGCATATCTTTATTGTCCCAGCTTCAATAAGTAAGATGGTGTTGATCACCACTTCACTAGTTATGTTCATGAGGCTAAACCTCCAGCAACACCCATGGCCTCCTGGGCATTAACATTATGCCTACAGTTTGGGTGGCTTGAGCAGGTGACAGGGAACTTGCACCTGGTGCCCTGGCTCTAATGTCTGGGCTGGCAACAGACAGCATGGCCAAGAAAGGAGCTGGACCCCTTTTATAACTCAAAATTAAGCTCTTGGTTAAACTCACCAATCTTAATGTCAGGTCGCCACTTACCAACAGCTGCCAGGGAGAGGCCATCTTTTCCTGCCTGCCCTCTTAGTTAACCATGGCACACTAAGGTCAATGTCTTCACCTGCTGTTGTGACCATACTCCTACTTCTCATCCTGTCTTACTTTCTGTTCCTGAAAGTGAGAATTAGTAAGGAGGAAGGGAGAAGCTTAATAGCTTTTCTAGGTCTTTCTGGTTTCTGTTAGTTATTCATTGAAGGGCTACTAATTCTTTCTCAAGAAACTTCCAAGCTTCCTCCTGGGAGCTTTTCAATCCAAATCTGTGTCCTTAAAAACCTTTCATTTTTGCTTTCCATTTATAGCTTAACTATTTATCTGCTGCCTATGTGCTTTCTCTTTTAAGTGCATAATTTTATTAGTTCTCTTTTTAATTAATTAAGGTAGAATATCCATGCACAAAAGTTGCCTTTTTCTTTGTTTGTTTGTTCATCTCACACCATTTGGAGGCCGTGTAGCTCTGAGCCTCATCTGCAAACAGGGATAAGGTTATTTATTGCAGGACTGTTGTAAAGTTAGAATGAAATAGCTTTGCACCTAGTACATGCTAAATAAATGTCCACTAAGGAAGATGGGCTGTTTCTCACTCAGAAACCCCTTGGCTTCCTAAGAACTCTGGTGGCCTCTCCTCACCTTGTTCGTGATTTCCAGACCCCATTCACTCTCTGCACCTGGCTTATTGGTTTGTTTGTTTAGTCCCTCTTTTAGGAATCATTTAATCCCCTCTTCACTCTCTTCCTGGAGGCAGAATTTGTCAGTCCCTCTACCCTCTAATGCCTTGAGAGACTGTGCCAACTAATGAGACATTTAAATGCCAGGACTCAAGCAAGATTTGTTATCTCCTGGGTTGGGGGCAGCCCCAGACAAGAATGTGTCCTCTCTTCCAGCATTCTTTCCAAAGTACGTAGGAAGCAATGGGTTCACCACTTACTGTCTGGGTGACCTTGGAGAAGTAACTTCACCTCTGTGTCTTTGTTACTTCATCTGCAAAATGGACTAATAGTAGGACCCATGGAGGGATCCAGGTTGTACGAGGTCTAAAACTTTTCAATAACATAGAGTTACAAGTATGAAATTCAGAAGAGGGCTTTAAAAGGAGCTCATGGAAGTAAGGGAAAATGAAGCCTAGGTGTCATCAGCTTCATGGTAAATCTGTGTCTGCTAGTACCAGTGAGGCTGTGGTAAGGTTTACATGAAAGACTACATCTAAAGCGGTCAGCACAGTGCCTGACATAGTAGGCTATTGTGATGATAATGATTATGAGGAATATAATTTGATAAAATTATAAATTAATTCTCTCTATAAAACTACAATAAGCATGTATAGTAAGTAGAAAGCTTCCTTTCTTTATCCTGTTCTTGCTCAGAAGTCCATCAGAATGCAGGGAGGGAAACCACATCTTCAGGTTGTCCTTACTTGGGTCTCTCTGTTCTTTAAACTGGGGACCCTATTCTGGCACAGCAAGTTCTTCTCTCACCCACAGACACATAGCTTAGGAGAAGACCTAGGGGATGTCTTGGGTGTTGAGGATGGCAGGAGGCAGGCAAAAGGCTGAGGCAGCACCGAGGCTCTGGGCTGAGGGGCCCGTTGGAGTCCCAGAGCTTCTCAGGGTGTGGGTGTGTGATCTGGGAAAGGGAATCAGGCCAGGAAGGTCAAAGGATGTCACAGAAATAGCACGGCTCTTGACCACGAAGGTAACTATGGACATTTTGGTAAAGGCTGTTGGTTTCCCTGCTATATTTTTGTGCTGGGTGTGGTCAACCACAAGAGGCCCTTATCCCTTCCAAGTAAGCATTTGAGATTTGGGGATGGGGTTACATGACTTCAAATACTGGTATTATTCCCAGTAAATTTCCATTTACTAGATCCTCCATGTATTATGGTCCCAGATCCTTGTGTGTGTGTGTGAAAATCCTATAGAGACTTATTTGTTTTTCAGGGAAACTTTGATGTGGCTTGGAGAAGGAAAGTACTTTCTAAAACAAAGCAGATCCCAAGTTTTGGCACACACACAGAAAAGCAAATACACAGAAATACACAGTCTATCCCCAACCCCACTCTGCCGCCACTCCCACAGGGCGTGGTGGAAAGCAGTGAAGAGAACAGAGGACAGGAGGACTTGCTTCCTAAACCCAGGGGAGCCACCTAAACCTAGTCCAGCTACTCTTCTCAGGCAATCTCCTGCCTTTGGGGTAAAATCTCTGAAGTAGCCTAAATGATAGGTCTCTGGCTGGAGACAGGGGTGCAGGATGGGGGCTAAAGTGTTTGTTCTTCCAAGCTCCTCTCCCCTCTCCACAGCAGGGAGGTCCTCTTGCTCCAGAAGAGGATGGCGTTGGAGGGAGCCCCAGCCATGACTCACTCAGAGCTCATCCTTGGCAAATCTATCACCATGGAAACTGCCAATCATCCATGCTTTCCATAGCTTAACAGAACATCAGCCTGGGAAAGCCAAGTGATACAAACTGTTCACCCTGCCTACCCAGTTTCCATTGGGGCCCCTGGAAAACAGACAGAGAGTGAGGGTAGGCAACCCTCCACAGTGGGAAGGTGGCCCAACTTGGGCCAGGAGCTGAGTGATCTTCTGCAATCCTTCAGAACCCAATCAGTGCTCCTCCTGCACTGGTAGGTCAGATAAAGGGTTTAGATCAGTGATTCGACCTGGCTGGGCTAAGGGGGTGGGAGGGATAGGGAAGCATATCCCCTAAGAGGGGTGGGGTAAAAAAAGCCTGTGTAGACAGTTTGTTAAATAGTATTGAGTTTATATTTGGGATACTACAAAATAATATTTTCATCATTTAAACCACAGAAAATAAAGCTTTATTAATGTTCTTAGGGATCAGTTTTCCTCAGAGGAAGGCGCAAACTACTACTTTCTGATCCCCGGAGGCATCTCAGAATTTCCAGCATATGTGAGGTTTTTAGTATGATTCCCAAAAGTGAATCTGGATTTAAAGACAAGGCATCACTGGACTATCTGACCTCAAATGTTAGTCCAGTTCAAACTCTGGACTACTAGGTAGTGTCTTTGAATCAGAGACATGGTTGATTCGGTCCTGAAGGGAGAGGTACTGTAGGGGAGATTTGTCATCCCTGGCTCTCCTCAGACTAGGCATCCCTTCTTACCAAGATGTGCCCAGAGAGGCAAAGGACAAAGGCAACGGGAACATTGTGGAAGGGGCTCAGCCCTGTCACATTACTGAGGCAAGCTCCTAGGGATGCCTGAAAAGAACCACCACCCCAGAGCGCTGTCAGCCAGGGAGGCCCAGGCTCTGCCTCAAGTGTAACTATTAACCTGGCACCTGAACCCACAGGTTCTTGATTTGGCATAGGACTCACCACCGGACCCACGGAGATGGCCGGGTGGGAAGTCTCTGCGTCAGGAGGCAGGAAAACGGGGAGGGGGATCTGGAAATAGTTTCAGATAACTTTTCAATATTTCCTCTATTTTTTCCCCCTTTCCTTTCCTGTCCATTCAAAAGGAAGTTAACCTATCAGTTAACTCTTGAGCAATGCAGGGATTAGGGGTGCCACCCCCTTGCAGTCAAAAGTCCACATATAGCTTTTGACTCCCAAAACTTAACTATTGGGTTGGCCAAAAAAGTTCTTCTTCTTCTTCTTCTTCTTTTTGTAAGATGGCTCTAGTAACAGTTCTCTTAGACTTGATTAAAAACATTTTTTTGTAGCCATTTTAATACTTAGATGGAAGAAAATAAGCAACATATTTGGCATATTTCAAAAGTAAAAATGCAACTGAAATGAAAAAAAAGACTTGTGCAGTGTATAAAGAAGGTGCCGTGATTGGTTGCACAAGTCAAAGTGGTTTACAAAGTTTCGTACTGGAGATTTCTCATTATGCTCCAAGGTCGAGCAGACCAGTTGAAGTTGATAGCAAACAAATCCAGACATTAACTGAGAACAGTGTTCTACTCAGTGGGAGATAGCTGACATATTCAAAATATCCAAATCAATAAAAGTATTGATAAAAATGAAAAATGCGCCTTATTTTATGAAAAAACCTAAATGGACTTTTGGCTAACCCAATACTAATAGTCTACTGTTGACCAACAGGCCTTACCAAAAACATAAACAGTTAATTAACGCACATTTTGTATGTCATATGTATTATATACTGTATTCTTACAAAAAAGTAAGCTAGAGAAAAGAAAATGTTAGTAAGGAAATCATAAGAAAGAGAAAATATATTGAGAGCACCATATGCATTTGTTGGGAAAAAACCTACATATAAATGGACCTGAGAAGTTCAAACCCATGGTGTTCAAGGGTCACCTGCATGTTACTGCCTTGGGAGGGCCATGGCAGCGAAGTAGAACTTGCCTGCACAGTGTTTGGAGCTCTGTTTCTCAGAAGCCTGAACCCTTAGATTTTAGAGTCTAGAGAAGGAACAAAATGGTGGGAGAAAGCATGGGAGGGCAAAAACACAGTTCATAGGGCCCAGTGTAAATCAAAGGACAGCAACTCTTGTTCATAAATTATTAAGAATTTTACCAGAGCAAAGCATTAAGTCATTACAGGGACCCTCTGGGCTTGGGGCACAATGTGAATGCACAGGTTCATACCCATGAATCTGGCCCAGGACGGGGTGTCCCCAGTATCAGAACAGAAGATTACCCCTAGAGCTGGGGGAAGGACAGAAAAGCCTATAGGACTGGGAGACATGAGGACCTGGGGCGCACTCCCTGGCAGCACTGGTGGGGCGCACTCCCTGGCGCACTCAGGAAGGAAGGTCTGGGAAATGCATAGACTCCAAGTATAGGATTCCCAGGCTTAGCAGATTCCTGGGCCCCATAAATGGCTCAGATGCACTATCTCTGGCTCACCCGGACTTGAAGACCGAGATTCTACCTGCTACAGCTGAGGTCCAGCTCCAGGCTCATGCCTGTGGCCAAACATCAAGGGGCATCAAATAGGAGGCCATTGCAGTGATGCTGGTAAGAGATGAAGCTCAGGCCAGAGTGGTCAGGTGGTCCAGATAGATGGACGACAGGCAAAGGGAGTATTGTGAATTACTCCCCACTACTGGTATGAGCAATTGGCTGGATGGAGGTGCCATTTTTTGAGATCAGGAATAGTGGAGAGAATCATGTGGGGGGGGGGGAGGTGGGATAAGTTTGGTTCTGAACATGTTTGGGTCTGAAACGCCAAGATATACCAAATGAGCACCTGAAGCTAAGATGCGAAGCTTAGAGAAGTCTGGGCTAGAGGCGTAAATTTGCAAGTCATCCCCTTCGTTGGTGGTCATTGAACAATGGGCATGGGTGAGATTCCAAGGTGATCAGTAGAGAAAGAAGAGGGCCCAGGCAGAGCCTGCAGAACCCCAACATTTAATGGGCAGGGGGAACAGGATGCACCTATAAAGGCCTGAGAGAAAAAGAGTAGGAAATGGAATGCTCCCAAGAAGTCAAACACATTGACAAATTGAAAGTGCGCATTGAATTGAGTCATGTGGAAGCTACTGATGATTTGGAAAGGAGCCCCTCTGCTGGAGAGACAGCTTGGAAATCCAAAAGAGAGAGTGGAGGGTGAACAAGCGGCAGGAATGCGGAGGTGGGGGTACAGACAACACTCTGGTGCTGGCTGCGAAGGGGAGGAAAAGGAGCCTTTGCTAGAGACAGAAAACTGAGGGACTGAGGAAGGGTGATTAAAGTTGTTTATTATTATTAATATTATGATTATTTATTATTTTATTTCAATGGCTGTACCAAGGCATAGCTAACCTACAATAAGCTGCACACGGATAAAGGGCAATGATCTGAAAGTTCTGACATAGAAATAGACTTGTAAAACTGTCATCATAGTCAGGTAAATATTTTTCATCCCTTGGAATTTTCCTTACTCCGTCTCCTGCTTCCCTCATCCCCATGTACAGGCATCCATTGGTCTGCTTTCTGCTACTATAGTTGGCAATTTCTAGAATCTTCTACAAATGGAGATTTTAGCATTTTCTGTTTAAAAAGCTACCTTTTTGTCTGACTTTTTCACTCAGCATAATTATTTTGAGGTCCATCCATATCACCACATGTATCAATCATTCATTTTTTTAAAATTGATGAGTAGTTTATATTGTACGACACCACCATCATTTGTTTATCCGTTCACCTATTGATGAATATTTGAGTTGTTTCCAGTTTGGGACTAGTACAAATTAAGCTTTTTTGAACTTTCATAAGCCTTTATATGCTTTCGTTCTCTGTAGTAGAGCACTAGGTATGGAATGGCTGGGAGTATGTTTAATTTTTAAGAAACCAGAATGATTGTACCATTTTACCTTCCCATCAGTGTGTGAGAAGTCCAGTTTCTCCACATCCCTGCCAACATTTGGTATGGACAATCGTTTAAATTTTCAACATTCTAGTAGCTGCTTTTTTTTCTACTCCTAGCCTATTGGGGAGAAGATAATGAACAAGGAAATAGCCATGTATAAGAAGGCAGAGGGGACACCCATCTAAATACTAACAAGGCCTGACCCTGTTTAGCTTCCAAGATCAGATAAGATGGGACCTGTTCAGGGTACTCTACCCAGCAAAGCTACCATTTAGAATTGAAGGGCAGATAAGGAGCTTTCCGGAGAAGATAAAGCTAAAGGAGTTCATCATCACCAAGCCACTGTTACATGAAATGTTAAAAGGACTTATTTAAGAAAAGAAGATCAAAACGATGAATAATAAAATGGCAATAAATACATATATATCAACAATTGAACTTAAAAAATAAACTAAGCAAACAAGGACAAAGACAGAATCGTAGCTATGGAGAGAATTTTGAGGGTTGCCAAATGGGAAGGGGGTGTGGGGAAATGGGTGAAGAGGAAAGGGGACTAAGAAGTACAAATTGAGCCCTGGCTGGTGGCACAGTGGAGAAGGCTCCATCCTGCAAACCCAAAGGTCTCTGGTTCAATTCCCAGCCAGGGCACATAACCAGGTTGCAAGCCAGGTCTCCAGCCAGGTCCTTAGCTGGAGGCAGGTGAAAAGCAACCATACACTGATGTCTCTCTCTCTCTCTCTCTCTCTCTCTCTCTCTCTCTCTCTCTCTCTCTGCCTCTCTCCCTTCCCCTCTCTCTAAAAATAATAAAATCTTTTTAAAAATTATTTAAAAAAAAAAGAAGTACAAATTGGTAGTTACAGAATAGCCATGGGGATACAAAGTATAGTAAGAAATGGAGTAGCCAAAAAACTTACATGCATGACCCATGGACAGGAACAATGAGGGGGGAACTGCCTGAGGGAGTGGGGGTTGCTAGATGGAGGGGGCAAAGGGGGAAAAATCAGGACAACTGTAATGACATAATTCATAAAATATAATTTAAAACAAAACAAAACAAAACAAAACAGAAGACAGGGGGAGAAGGCAAGGAGGATAAGAAGATAAAATCAGCCACACTCAGGGCATCACAGAGCCTGATCAAGAGTAAAATGCCTTTCTCTGTGCCTGGGGAACAAGCCCAGTCTCCAGCAAATGGTTATTCTCAATGGATCATTTGGTCAACACATTAGCTTATGGCCACCAGGCCAGGCCCCCAGCCTGGGACAAGAGTTCTACAGGGACCTCAGCTGTGGAAGGCTCCTCTTGGCCACTGCAGAGCTACAGAGCGGAAGGTGGGGAAGGTGGGGAAGGAGAGTCCTCCATTGCCCATGGGGTTGTGGGCCCTACCCTCACCCCCAGCTAGAGTGGCATTTCTTTATCCCCTGAGAGAAGGTACAGGGGTCAGGGAGAGGGGAGGGGAGTTTCTAGATCAAGTTGGCCCTCATTCCAGGGTGGAAAGGGCAGTTTGTTCTGCTGAGGAATCCATCCTTCTCTAGCCTAAGAGAAGTGTGTCCCCTCTATTAGCTCGGCCAAGAGGCGTCAATATATAAGTGTAGGGGTTAAAGAGGATTAAATCATTTTGGGGGTCTTCAGGAATTATGAACAACTAAACTGTTACAATAATAGATTTTTAGTCAAAGCTGAGTCTGTTTGTTAGGTCAGATATACAATCTAAGAGCACATGAAAGTCAATTACAGTTCTGAGTTTTAGGAATCAAGCATTTATACCCCTAACATGACTGTGTAAAAGAATCCAAATCACAGTACCTGTAGCTGCTGGGAAAAACACCCCAAAGACAGTGAAAAAAGACTCCCCTGGGCTGTAATCTGGCAGAGTGTTGTTCCACAGCAGTTCCGGTGAATATCCAATAAAACCATGCTCTGAAATACACACAAGAGAACAAAATGAGCCAGGTGATAAGACACAGCACAGACTTCCCTGGATTACAGCCCTGCCTTCTGACAGAACCATCTTCCTTTCCCACGTCTAAGCTTGGCTTTAGTGTATCTGTGTCTGTAGATATATGTAGATTAAATGACATGCAGAATAGAAGTTACCTCTGGGAATGACAGCATTTTCATTTTTTTGTTTATAGACTTCAGTATAGCTGAAATTGTTCAATGAGCATGTGTGTGTTTGCTTTTAATTTAAAAAATTAGAAGACCCATGGACACAACCCATGGGACTATCTGTGGGGGGTGGATAAGGAGGGTGGGGAAGGAGAGAGGAGAGGGGGAAAAATGAGATGAATGTAATATAACAACAATAAATAAATAAATATATATGTGTGTGTGTGTGTGTGTGTGTGTGTGTGTGTGTGTGTATATATATAATTAAGCCACCTCACCATGTCACCCTGGCTCTGGCTGGTATGGCCCAGTCAGCTGGAGTGTCGTTTCATAAACTGAAAGGTTCCAAGTTTGAAGTTTCATCTCTGGTCAGGGCACACACCTAGGGTGCAGGTTCAGTCCCCAGTTGGAGCACATACTGGAGGCACAAATAGACGTTTCGCTCTCACATCAATGTTTCTCTCTGTCTGTGTGTGTGTCTCTCTCTCTACCTTCCTTTCTCTAAAAGCTCTGAAGAAATGTCCATGGGTGAGGATTAAAATAAATAAATAAGTTACCTTCCTGCTCAGAAATCTTCCCATTAGGCCCCATTAGCTACAGAATAGAGTCTAAATTCCTTGTGATGAACCTCAAAGCCCTCCACAGCCTGGCAACATCCCACCATTTCCTGCTTATTCTTTGCCTTTCTCCTCTCCCCAACACTCAACATAGGCAACTCTTCCCAATAACATGACGAACACCGGTGCCTATGCCTCTACCTCCCATACCCTCCTCCACATCTCTGTGCACCAAGGTCATGCCTACTCATCAAGCTACCTCAGGTTTTGCTTCCTCTGGGCTTTACATGCCTCCTGGTGAGGTCTTTCCCCAACTAAATTGCTTGGGGCAAGGAAGCCAGTCTTATGTGAGCACTGCAACTGGCACCTAGCAGGTAGGTCACAAATATGAGTCACGCTGAAAAGAATCTTTCTCTTAAGTCTCGGCTACAGGCACATCCTTCTTTCCCACTTTCTGTTGGACTTGTTCACAGACTACTTTATTGAAGGGACATCTCAGATCTGATTTCTTCAAAGCATTTTAAACATTTTATATATTAATTTTAATGACATTTTTCAAGTGATTTTCATCCTACAGACTTATGCCTTCTTTGTCAAAGGAGGTCACTTTGAACAGTATCTATGGACATGTTAGGGGCTGTGGAATTTCAAGAGACAAGTGTGTTCTTGGGCTCAGGACACCCAAGGTATCCAGCTGTGCTTTTAGATCTCATCTCTGAGGATGAGTTGGTTTGTTCCTGTTAACTATAGTCCAAGAGAATCCAATCCTGCCCCTTTTCCCTCTGCCCCAGGGCTGGGGTGAGAGAACGTCCCGCATGCCTGTCCTCCACCTACCTCAGGGCTTAACTGTGCCCTGAGCACCATCCACAGGATCTCCTGCTCCCTGATGAGTCCAATGAGATCACCAGTGCTCCTCAAAGCTTCCAAGATTCATCACTTCATCGGAAAAATATTTTCATGAAAATAAAACCTCGGTGAAGCACAAGGGGCCCTTGGGAGCCAGGTCGGGACTTAAAATCACTGTCAACTACTTTCTTTTCTGAACACAGAATTTGTCCTGGGACATTAAATCTCAAAAACTGCAACATTTCTGAATGGTTTGGCATCTTCGCAGCTGGTTCTCCCTTCATTAACACAAAAGCAATAATAGCTATAGCTATGTTAACTTGAGTGTATCCGCTGGCTGACCCCCTCCCTGACTAGTCTCTCTGAGGAGAAAATCAGTCCAGCCTGCCTTGGAACAGAGCTCAGCCATGCTGGAAGGATGCGAAGCATGGGACTGTGAGCACCAGCGTGGCAAGCCCAGCAGGACATAAACACTTCATCAGGCTCCATTGATCCCTGCCATCCCCAAGGGGGCCCTGACACAGGCAGGTATTTATTTGGTCACCAGGCCTGAAGGGCTTTGCCCTGGTCAGCCTGAAGGGTCAGAGTGATTTCAGGCCCAAGAAATGAGTCACTGTGAAGCCTTTTCTCTCCTTTCATTCCACCAACCAGATCGACAAATGAGCTAATGAGTCACTTGGCTCCCTTAGGGGCTGGGGCGGAGGCCTGCCTCAGTCCCTTCTCTGCCAGGCAGATAGAAAACCAGAAAATGCAGCAGCCCTCACACCTTCACAAGCAGTCACACCGGCACTGCCAACCCAGCGCTCTCCTCCCAAGTCCACTTCTGAATCGCTGTCAAGTGGATAGTCTTAACTTTGAAAAGAACTTCACGGACAATGATGTTTGGCAATGCTTTATTTATAGTAATGTAAAACCATGTAGAATAGGTCTAAAAGTCTAAGGATGGGGGCTGAAGCATCTGAAACGCTTATAAAGGATTCTACTAGTACCACAGAAAGCTATCTATGTTATATATGTTAAGTAACAAAAGGGAATACTATTTATAGTGTAAATACTCCCAAAGTTTTTAATTTATACATGTAAGGAAAGACTAGAAGGAAATATACCAAAATACTAACAGTGACTGTCTGTATAATGCAATTGTGGGCAATTTCTTTCTTTCTTCTTCTTCTTCTTTTAAATGTTTATACACTTTCCACGTTGTCTTTAATAAGCATAATTGACTTATCATCAAAACATATCTTTTAGAAAAACAAACAAGACATCCCATCATTGAAAGCCCATTTTCTCCAGACAGTTTTTCTATAAACAAGTATCTTTTTTGCTTTCCACCTATGCTCCCCCTGCTTCTCAAAATGTCCTCAGTGGTTTATGAGGAAAACGTAACTTATACAGGGCAAATAAAATGAGAATCAAAAAAAGAACAAAATGAGCAGGGGAGAGAGGTGGCCTGCCCGCAGAGCACAGTACACCTGCAGAGCACAGCACACCTGCAGAGTACAGCACACCTGCAGAGCACAGCACACCTGCAGAGCACAGCTTGAGGTCTCTGAGTAAGGTCCTGCACTCATCTCCCTCAAACTGGAACTCCAGGCCCACAGAGAGCATCCTACCAATGCTCACTCAGGCAATGAAAGACCTCAGGATCCATCCTCCTATGGGCCACCTTCTAATGGATGAGAAGGAGCCCGATAGGCTTGCATGGTGGGCCTTCCTCATTTCCTCTGCCCCTATCTTCCCAGGCCCTTGTGCTGTCCACCCTTCCCACCCCCTACCACCCTCGGGTCCCCAGCCCTGAGCCAACCCTGAGGAGGTTTGGCCACACCGGCCCGCACCCCAATTCCTGAGACCCTGGCTTCTCTCCCATACCCAGAACCTGCTGGTCCAGCTGGTCCTTGAACTTATCGGAGTGGGCGACCAGGCCAGGCACGGGTGCGTCTGCTGGCCTGTGCTTGCCAGGAGAGGCCTGCGGCGAGCAAGCTGGGCTGCGCAGACGCGGCCGCCACGACCTCTGCGGTGCGCCTTCAGGACTGGTTTCTTGGCGTCCAGACCAAAGGTACCTAATTCTTTGCCATGGCCCTGTTTGAGATTCTGGTGAGAGCTGTGGCACCCCTCCTGCAGATAACACATTTTGCATGGCATTGGGGTTCTCAGGCCTCTTACAACGTGCTGGACCCCTACTCCCAGGGCTGCCTCTGCACCAGAAACTGTTCTGCCAGGCCCTGCATGCACCTACGGCATCCCAAGTCCTGACTGCCACCACTCCCTGCCAAGGAGTAGGCAGTTGACAGTGACCCTGAGGGACACAACCAACAGTGTTCCACCCTGTGGTCCCTGCCAGACAGCACCGAGCATTCGCAAGGATTGTCCAGGTGTCCTCAAGGACATCACAAGGCAAACTCTCTTCTGAGAGTAATGACAAGCAGCCACATGCTGAGTACCTTGACCTTTATAATGTCATCCTACAGCCATCCTCAGGCTTAGGGGAGAGGAAACCAGGCTCAGAAAGGTACAGAATCCTGTCCAAAGTCACACAGCAAGACCTGCCACTTTGTCTCCCCTGGGAGGCGAGCCCCCGGCGCCGGCACGGCGACTCTCACAGAGCAGTGTGCGCAGCACAGGCAGGACAGGTTCCCTCCAACCTTACTAGACACCCGCCTAGAGATCACAGCATTCCCCTCTCTCCATGTGAGAGGGGCAGCCTGGGGTCCCCTCGCCGAATGCCACCTGCTGAGGTGGCAGAGCTGGGAGGAGGCAGAGTCCCACCTGGACCTCAGGTCTTTCTGAATTCAAAGTTATCCATCAACCATACCGTTTCTCTGTAATTCATCCCAGAGTTGTTCCTCCGGAGGTTTCTAACAATTGTTTCTTTGCCTCCAAAGACTCTCAGCTCCTCTTCTGGTAAAACAGGGGAGTCAGACTGGGTGCTCTCAACATCTTCCAGACCTGAAAGGCTGGGGATGCCCGGAGCCTGAGGCTGCTGCGGGTGAATATGCCTGGGTTCGGCTGGACCCTCTGTTTCTATGTTCACAGAAAAAACGTCCTGGTCCCATTTGAGCTATGTGCTTTTAGAAAGAACAAAGACAACAAATCGCGACAAAACTCAGGCAAGAACAGGCAGACGGAAGACACCTGCCGGTCTGTATGCAGAAGGCTTGGCCCTTCTCCCCAAATTCATGAGACGCAACTTCCTGGGATGCCACCAGTGAGCTGTGCTTCTTCTGGTCCACAGTCTGCTCAGAAGGGTGCTCACGGGGTCCCACTCCCCTTGCCTTGACCAGCGCAGTCAGCCTGGGTTGCAAGTCACAACAAAGCACGGCTCCTTCAGGGCTGGACTGGGCCACAAACCTGCTGGTGAGGTGGCTGCTAGGAAGCTCTTTGTGGCACCTGTGGTTCCCGCACCCCTGCTACCCCTGACCCCTGTCCCTGGGGTCTTTGGAAATTAGAAGGGGCCGTCAGGAAGTTATCAGCCCCAGCCTGTGAGTGTCGGATTGCAACTGCAGACTAACTTAGAAATCCAGATTTCTAAAAATGACACTGGCATTTGGGCCACTACCCTGCAGTGAGAATCAGGCTCCAGGAGAGGAGGGCGGCTTCCGGCACAGGCTTTCTTCTTGGCTCCCGTCCCCAACCCCTCGACCAGCATGATAGCCCTTTCCTGGGAATGGACAATGAGAGAGGCTGGTCCAACCAGGAATAGAAAGAGTGGAGGAAGGGCCAGGGAGAGAGGAAGGCAGGGAGGAGCCCTCCACGCAGACCCAAAGGGCAGGGGCTGAGAGATGGCAGAAAGGGCAACTCCCACAAGGAAAAGGAAAGGAGAGGCCGAGGTTCTGGGAAGGGATACCTTCTCCCCAAACACCACCTGGGCTGGGGTGGGGGGAGAGAAAGGCCTCTGGCAGGGCAAGAGAAGGTGACCAAACACAAGCCGAAGATCCCCAGAGGAAGTACAGTAGGTTGTGCCCTAAGGAAAACACAAATTGGGCGCCTTTTCCAAGGGCAAAGCATTAAGGTGTAGGCAAGGATGGTCTCCCAGAGTCTCTTATACCTTGATCACTCTAGGACATGGCCTGATGGGGACAGAGATCTGCAGCTTGGAGGAAGGAGCAATAAGTCTAAAATAACAGCCTGACAAGGAGAGGTCAGTGCAAAGGGGAAACAGGGAGTGTCCACCAAGTGCCTCACAGAGCTCCTGCCTCAGCAGCCCCACGCTCAGTCATTTAGATGCCACCTTGCCCGCTGGTCTAAGGTGGATGAAGAGGGGCAGTTAACCAGCATGCCCCCGCCACTGGGTTGGTCAGTGCAGTTTCTCCTCCTCTGGGTTTCGGTCCCAGGCGCTGCATGAGCGAGGCAGACACAAGTCCCAGGAAGGAAGGATGCATCCAACGAGCATAGGTTTGGGAGAAGCTGAGGCTATTCTCTTGCTCGGGTGGGGTGGTGGGGAATGAGGGGCCCCACAACCTCTAGGGAGGAAAGGAAGAACTACAGACAAGTCCCAGAGTCAGGACACCAGGGTTCCTCCCAGGTTCTGCCACAGACTCTCAGTGGGGCAGGTGAGCCCTTCCCCTTTGAAATGCAAATTCTGACCCTCAGGCGGAGTGGCCCAAGATCCTGCATTCTTAATGAGCACCCACTCCCCACCCCCCACCCCAGTGATGAAGATCACAATCCCAGTAGCAGGGTAGTTGGTGATTTTTCTCAACCCTTCTCATCCTGAAAGTTGCCAAACCACACAGGACACATGGTCCAGATACACCACTGATTTCCGGTGGCAGATGTAAAACCCCAAACATGTCATCACCGCCGCCTACTTCCCCGACACCCCTTCCCTTTCTCTGTGGCTGTTGATACCACGTGTGCTCCAGAACTGTGAGACAAGCTCATACCCATATTTTAAGGTTGATAAATAAAAGTAATTATGAATGAAGAGTACTGTCATAACCGACACCTTCCATTACTTCAGTGTCATGGATGCTCCTCATTAGTGCAGGTATGAAAGCTTCATGGTCTAATTCAGTGGCCGATTTTTACCACCGAGGCAAATGGAGTTCAGAAATGGAAAGCAGCTGCCCCAAAAGCACGGAGAGCTGCACAGGAAAAGAACCGTAGCTTAGGGATGAGTTGGAGTCCAAGTCCCCAAGTGTTGGCCATTCCTTGAACTGGGTCGTAACAATCCCGGTCCACTGTAGCTGCTCCATAAGAACATTTTAAAATTGAACTCAGCTCAGCTTGTTGATTTGGACTGTGCTGATGGGCTGGGGAGACGGAAGGGGAACGATGACAGGCCTGGAGAGGCCCTCAGGGTCTTGGCCGGCAGCGAGGCTGCGGCTTTCCTTCCCTGGGGTGGGCTGCAAGCTGCCCAGGCCACAACCTCCACTCTGGCTGCAGCCCTGGTGAGTCCGGTCCTCCAAAGGGAGGGTGGGGAGAGGATGTGAGCAGGGTTTCCAGCTCCCAGGCCCCCACCCAGAGAGAAAATATACAGAGGGAGGGCTGGGCATTCCAGCAGAGGTCAGAAGGGAAGTCAGAGTGGGGCTGGGCCTGCCCAGAGGGCCAGGGAGAAGCTGGCTGGAGCCTCTCGGCCCCTGGGGAAGGCCTCCACCCTGTGGGACAACGGGCTGGCAGGAGCCTCCGGAAAAGCCCCAGAGCTGGGCAACTCAGGGGATAAAGGGCCCCCACTGGGGTGATCTCAGGGCAGCCCCCCTGGGAGGGGGTGGATGACAGTTCCAGGAACAAGAGAGGCTCCTGCCAACCCCTACAATCTAAGACAGGATAGGCAATCCTTCTGAGCAAAGGATCCCTCACCGTGGAAGGGAGGATGAACCTTCTCCTGATGGACAATGGTCTTCAGTACCCAGGAGATTGTTCCATCTGTTGACATGGGCTTAATGAACTTTTTCTTATAATGGCCTTGGGATTAGTGAGTAGGCTGGGAAGAGATTTTTGCCAGGAGAGGCCTACAGAGGAAAGGAATGTCAAATGTCACAGAACGTTAAGGAATTCAGGGCTCACCTGGATGCAGGACATAGAGAAGAGTCTTGGGATAATAATAGCAATAGCCCCATTTGCTGAGCGAGGGTTTGCATCAGGCACTGTTCCAAGTGCTTTATGTATGTGAGCTCCTCACAACCCAATGAAGTAGTTACATTTTTCAGGTAAGAAAATTGAAGCACAGACATGTTTCCACCCTTGGCTCCCACTGCTGGGCTCAGTGCTGGCCAAAAGAGGATGCAGAGTGTGGGAGAGGAGTCTGTAGCCCAGCTGGTCAGCCTGGGCCCTACTAAGGGGGTGACAGAGGCTCCACCCTACCCCAACCTACAGAGCCCTCAGGGGCCTGCCCCACGCAGTTCTCTGCTCAAAGGAGCCCTGAGAAAGGAAAATCTGGCCTTCTTATCTCCAAGGGGAAAGGAATGCACTCTCTTGCCAGGATAAGTGGCTGTTTTGACAGGAAATCTCCACCCTGGCTGTGGGTTCCTCCCAGCCACCACTTATTCCTTCTGGCTGTCCCTGCCTCTGGCATCATAATTCCCATCTTGCTTAAGCCCTGGACCCCGACCCCCCACCCCCCCTAATCTTAATCCACTCACTGGTGGTCTGCCTGCACAGCTCTGGCCTCCAGTGGTGGTCAAGTGTTCTGACCTGAGTCTCCCCTACCCCACTCTTGCCTGGACAGCTGGGAAGGGGATGGACAGCCAAGGGGCCTTCCTGCCAAGAACCATGCTGAAAATATTCAAACTCCCAGACTCCAGTTATGCAGCCATGGGCAGCTCCCCCACCCCAAGCCCCACCCAAGAAAGAAATGGAGCAAGCACTCTCTTAAAATCACATGGCAGTAGATATGGTATGATAGGGCATTAGAATGTTAGAACACAAGGGTCTTTATCCTGAAATCCATTTCACAGGTGGGAAGGCTGATGTAGGAAAAAAGAAAAGCTCACACCACGCAGCAGCCTGTCAGGCAAGATCAGCACCCAGCCTAATGAAGCCCCCATCCAGCATGTCCTCTGGGTCCCCACAGGCCCTGTGATGGCACTCCCTTATCTGTTGTCACTGCCGGATTACATGGGGGCAGGAAATGTGCTGTGTTATTCCCTGATGTGTTTTCATTACTTAGGTCCAGGCGACATGCAAAAAGTATAAAACATTATTAATAATAAACAATGAAAATAACCCAAGTATCCATCAACAGATGAATGGATATATTCATACACTGTGATATATCCATACAATGGAATACTATTTAACTATGAAAAGAAGTGAAGTATTCATACGTGGGTGAACCTTGAAACATTATGTTAAGTAGAAAAAAACATGAAAGGACAAATATTGTATGATTTCACTTATATGAAATAGCTAGCATAGGCAAATTCATAGAGACAGAGAACAGAGGTACCCAGGGACTAGGGGTGTGGAGTTATTCCTTACTAGACACAGTTTCTGTTTGGGGCAATGAAAATGTTTTAGAAGCAGAGAGTCATCATGGTTGCAAAACATGGTGGATTTAATTAATGCCACTAAATTATCCATTTTAAAATAGTTAAAAATTGTTATTTGATGTTATATTTTATCATGATAAAATATAATAAGTAATTTCATTCCTGCAAGGATAGCCCCCTGCATCCTTATTCCCAGCCCAGATTCCACTCTGTTTTGCAGATGTAGAAATAGAGGATAAAGAGACCTTCCTGGCTATGGCTGAAAAGTGAGGGCCAAAGCCATAGATGCTAACAACTCCTAGACGTGGACTCCAACTCCTCCCTAAAGCACAGCAGGGAAGCTCCAGTGACCATCTGACCATGATTCCTCCAAAGCACATCAGGGTAGAGCACCATGTTGTCAGGAGTTTAGGTGGAAACCAAGACTTTCTTTGCTGACATTTAGAACCTATGAGGTTTTATTCAAGGGTGGGGGGATTTGAAGCAGAGCTGTCAAGAAGCATAGACTGCACGTGCTAGGCTCTTCTGAAGGACTTCTGGTCCAGATGAAGATGTAGGTAAACAAAGCTCACCTTTTTTGCACAATCACAGAAAAAACTACAACTAAACTACAAAAGAAATATCACCCAGATTCATCAGGAAATCAAGCTGTATGGAAGCCTAACAACCAAGGAATTGCAGAAGCCACATTTGTCCAGGTGGATAGGAAGGGGCAGAGAGAGGCACAGGGATGTGGAGAGACACAGCGAGGCACTGAGGCATGGAGATGCTGAACTGGCAGTCCCACACCTCAGTGTACTGGATAACAATCAGGAGGGATACCTCAGGAGTGAGGGATCCCAGCTCCACACCAGACGACTCAGCCCAGGGCTCCAACACCAGGAAGATAAGTCCCCACAACTTCTGGCTGTCAAAAAAAAACAGTGAGTGTTGGCATAGTGAAAGAAACTGCGGGATTCTCAGGCATCTCCTCTCCAAGGGCCCACAACAGACTTAGGAGTAACCCAGACTCACCCCTTCTGGGATTCAGCACCAGGGCAGCAACTGGAAGGGCACCACTGGCATACAGTGAGAAATTGAAGTGGCTGGCATCAGGGCAAGCTCCCGGAGACAGCTTCCTCCAGGACAAAACCCCAGAGGCCAGGCAGCAGCAGTGCACCCTCTCTGAGCCCTCCCCCATACAGAGTCACAGAGTGGCAGCTTGGGTTACCTTGCCCTGGCGATTACCTAAGGCTCTGCCCCATCCAACTTCTTAAAAGCAGCAAGAGAAAGGAAGAGAGTTACCTACAAAGGGGGTGCCTATAAGACTATCAACTAATTTCTCAAAAGAAACTGTAGGCAAGAAGGGACTGGCAAGACATATTAAAGG